>JAULBM010347916.1:0-22275 GCA_032357055.1 Geukensia granosissima | reverse complement strand
CAAGTTGGATTTATCGATGTGTAAACTTTTTGTAACGTCCAATCAAAAAGCAGCTTACATCCAGTATTGGAATTATATAACATTATAATCAAAGATGAACTTTGAATTTAGTCGTTTACACAGGAGAGCTTCTAAAACTTTCATGGAAATTTGTCTTCGAATGAGTATCAGGACTGAAAGTTAGGCAAGTTTAAAGAACCTCATGTATGTGTTTTAATAAAACCTATATTTTGAGCTTTCTTTTAAAGAAGTAATTTTTAATACAAAATTAGAAAACTTAGAACAGAAACAGGAAGTCAAAGATTCAAAAGCACTTAAATCCAAACATATCAAAATAGGAAGCCAAATCCGACGGCAGGGACAACTACTAAATGTAATACGAAGTCTTTCCTTCTTTTCAGTGCTTTAGAATTTTAGCAAATGCAGCAGATTTCTGTAAAACTTTGACAAAGTCTGACAACTGGGCTGAAGTTTGCATAGGTGAAAATTGTGATCTCACAATGCGCACTTCAGAAATAGATTCCAGGTCTTAAATTTTTGTGCCTTCAAATCTTATTTTTCCCCTTAGACATATTTTTCAATAATCATTGGAAGACTTTACAACTAACATCGGTTTTTACATTTCAGTAATTTTAATATGAAGCAAACTTAATAACATTTTCTTGTCTATTTACTTGGGAAAATCCTGTTCGACATTATTCGTTTACCAAATGTCTTTCTATCGTCTAACTATACGTGATTATATGTGTTAACACCGAGTTAAAGTGCACAGTTGATTCCTGTACAGATGTCCACTGAATATTAATTAGCCAAATGAGCTGAACTGACAGATAAATACTTTACTTTGTAAATGTGTAGTACGGATAGTGATACAGTTCCTTCTGTTTCCGGATATGCACATAAAAATATATTTACAAACAAACTCGGTTACAGGAACCAACTTGTACAGCTCGGGGAAACACTTTATTTTCTTTTTTTAATTCCACTAAAAGGATTATTAATTGAACGAAAGTTGAGTTGTAATAGAACAAAATATAATTTAAAAAGTTTGTTAAGTTCTCGAAACAGTCAACTCCGTCATTACGAAGCACAATCCAATTATTAATTGAGAACCTGTTTTGTCTTTTTTTAAATAACAAACCTTGATTTTGTGGATGTGCAATACTGACTGGTGATCTTCATTTATCTTAACGGCAAAATCAGTCTATAAGGATTAGAGAAACAAAATCTTACCAGATAAAACCATTGATAATCGTATTTTCTATTATCTCGATAGTTAAACCTGTAATTTCTCCTCAAGGTTCGAAATTTAATGTTTACTATCGCAACTGTAAAATAAGCAATTATAATTGGCTAACAAAGCGATATTCTCTACGTAAAATATTGTAATGGTACAAACGTCAATGTTTTGCGGCGGTCACTCTGAAGCAACATGACCCATACAAGCGTGAGTGTAAAGCAAGGAATTCATGTAAAACAACATGATCAGTATAGTGTTAGTGTAAAGCGATGTGAACTGTACAAGCGTCACTTTAAAGCACCAGGACCAGTGAAAGCTTATGACCGGTACAAGCGCTTCTGTATAGCAATTATATTTTGTGACCGATACAAGAACCATTGTGAATCAATGCGACTGTTATATAATACTCAATTTAATTTACTTACATCATATAATTTAGTAATGTTTGAATTTCTACTTTTCACATCTTAGATGATACTGCACAGAATGTATTTGATCTGCACAAAATCAATCATAGCTTGCAGCGCATGCACTTATATTCTCACATGCAGTTGTACAGTGTTTGTTCGTAAGACAGTTATACCACATTACCGATTACATTTCTTATAAACGCCCTAATCTGATTTCAATTTCCACTGTTATTTAGTGGATAGCCGTCTCGTGGACAATCATGCCACATTTCCTTTTTTTACATGTTTATGTATTTTACCAAGTATTTAACCCTGAAAGTGAATTGTGAACTGTGAATTCAGTTTCCAATGTTCTGGTACCAAGTGTAATAAAAATCGTAAGTTCTAAAATTTAATTTCGTACGAAGTACTTTTCTTGAACAATCTCCATGGGTATAACGCTTATCGCGAAAAGTTGTTACCAAATCATTTATACACATTGGAAGCATAACATTTAAAACACCTGTTGACAATTTAATATCCTGATCGTTTCAGTTAATGGCAGAACAATCCTACTTAACCGAGGGAGCTGAATCCTTAATTTTCATTAAATACATTTCACATTGTAAAATATCTATCAACAAGTATCTAATAAAACATATAGGTACGGAACCATTGTCTTCTTCAGCAAACATGGGGCATTGAAACAGCATTACGGGACAAAATCTACAAAATGATGTTTTTCTCTTGTGCTGTGAGGGGGTCGTAAAAAGCTTCCCCATGCTTGAGTTGAATGTGCTTTTTTCGGATACTAAAATGTATGTTAGTCAGACAGAGTTTACTTGTATCTTTCCAACACAGTGTTTTGTAAAATTTCCTCTTGTTATTTTTATATTAGGCTTATAAATCGGTGTCCATTAGGTCATGAATTGCTAGAATTCTAAAACACTGAACATACGGAAAGGCCTCGAAAAGTATTGCACGTAGGAGTTGTCCCTGCCGTCGGATTTGGCTTCCATTATCGGTTTTTTTGGATTTGAGTGCTTCCTTTGCTATATTTGAATTTTGACTTCCTATGTTTCGGGTCTAATGCTACTGATGAGAGGTTACTCCTTGAAATGTACATAAAGCAAACATAAATTTTCCATATTTATTTAACATTGGTAATTTTGTATTTTGTATATTTCATTTGGTCTATGTATGTAACCAGAAATTCAAAAAATTTGAATGATCTGCCAACTTTAGGCTCCTAGCGTGTCTGATGTAGGTAATCCAGAAAGGCGCTTGACACACAAGTTAATTTGGCTTTTGGATATTTGTTTAAAATGTGGATTGTGTCTTTCTGGTACACATTTTATATTCTTTCTTTTAAAAATAATTTCTGACTACTTGAAATAGGTATCAAAGTACAAAGGAATCAAAACAAAAGTTTTTATTAATTTTTTTACGAGAAAGGGGTATTTGTTTGTTTATGTTGCCAAGTGGAAACATTCTGGTCAATAGGGTGTAGATTTCACCCCACACTTAAATTTTGTCAACAGGTCGTTTAGTGGATTAAAAATGTATTTCATATTTGTATGAATTCTTTATCTGCATTATCATTTCAATAATAAATCAGTGAAGGATAAGCGCACTGCCCCTTTAGAAAATCCTGGCTATGATCATGGTCAGAGAACATTGGTTTTCGGATATATCGTCCAACAGTCTTCAATTGCAAAAAGTCTGGTGTCGTTTATTTTGTCTGTCCGTTGATATCGTCGAAATCTATTATTTCTTACACCATGTGGGATATATACCATTTGAAATCATGTAAATTTTCTCTTTCAACAGGGTCAATGTTACCTGCATTATGCTTACATTAAATACGTCTATTAAAGCATGTATTTTTTATTGATTAGAAGTCCAGTCATGTTCGGGATCGGTTATTAAATTTGACATATATTTTGGTGTGTACTTGTCCCAGTATTTATTGACTAATAAAGTCACCCTGGTGAAGTATGAGAATTAAACTCCTGTGCCACCACACGCTCGATCCAGATGATTTTTGAAGTTGACATTAGAATTTGCACCAGCCATAACTTTATAATTGCATGTAAATTAGATAAAACGTCAATAAAATGTGTGCTTACGTTTCGTTGTAGGCTAAATAATAGGAGGTAAAATGCTATCAGAAGGTCTTTTTATAGCGACGAGGTCAAATATTAGACAAGTCATGATGAACATAAATCAATCACTGCCATATATGTGTTTCTTATTAAGATCAATATATAAATTTACAGATACAACCGTCCAAAACTGTATTTTCATCACGAAAAGATATCCGTGTATGAAGAAATACAAATGAACAGGTAACTGGTGTGCACAATGCATTGATGGGAATCGGGGTGGGCACACTACATTAGTTTTAGACCTCCAGACTATGCTTGTACGAGACTCCCTTTCAAGTAGAATCCTGTAGGATTTCGGTAATTTCTGGTAACCTCAACGAAATACGTTCACGGAAGGGCAAGAGTAGCGCGAACCTTAATGCCTGAAATGCCAAAGACATTAAAAAGCTTTAAGTAAACGCTTTGGTTCACCATCATGACTTGACTGAGCATTACGAAACATCCATTTCACATCTCCCGACTGTAATTTTAATTCTGTTCATTTACCTGTTGTGACTTTCACCGATTGTGGATATCCACCGCTTGACTATCAAGTAAAACGAAGGGTGACATGCACTAGTTGAACATGAGCTGCTTACTCTTCCGGAGCATTCTGCCTCGCCCTTGTATTCCTAAGGTTCGCGGTACTTAAGTTTTCTGTGTAGTATTAATGTTCTTATTATTATATTAAGTTTTATTTGGTTCATGGTATTACCAGTGTTCTGACGTAACAATGTCTGTCTGTCCGGTACCTTGGAATTCTTGTTATATGCATACAGTATAAAGAACTCAACTGTGACCTTTTTATTGTTGATCTTCATCCCAAAGCATCAATGAGACAAATCGCCAACAAGAGTACAAGGGACTAGTCATTATAGAGCATTTTTATCTGACGATAACGCTATATACGTTCAGAGTCACTGGCAGACGGACTCTAGTGTCATTACGAACAAATTCTGTTTAAACATTACCGAATCTTAAAACAACAGACAAAAAATTGTTTGATAGAGATATATGGATTTTATCCTAGAAAGACACGATCCATTTGGGCTTCTTTCATAACATTTTTTAGAAAGAGACAAGCAACAATACTGGAAACTTATATCAGCAGTTGATCTGATGTGTACCGGGTTATACTTGCTAAAGATGCCCGAGGCTTCATTTGCACAACATAAGTCTTGTCGAAAAATCAATAATACTGTCTCGTTCACTTCTGGAGACTTGGGGAATGATTTATGTTTAGATTCACATATAAAATGACAATCAAAAAATGATGAGTCCCTAGATATTTCCCCACATTAATCGTGTGATAGAACTAAGACTTTTCATCGTTTATGGTTTCGTTTGGTGCATTTTTAAACATTTTGTTTTGTTTGATGATATTTTACTGTTTCAAAGGAATGGGGTATTTTTCCCTTACATGTTTAAAATTTAAAAATATTTTGACAAAAATAGTTTGGGAAACATTGATTCAGGTTTATATCATATGAATCAATTCAAGTTTACCAAATTACACTGAAATATTACATACTCTCAAGCAATGTGAAAAAAATATAAATCATTCGAACAAAGAGTCACTTAAAACTGCTTAAATAAGTTGTTTAATTAAAACAGAAAATGTAAATGAATGACAGTGGGTGTCTATTTTAAACTTGTTTGTTTTCAAATTTCTCTTTATCTAAATTGTTTTTGCAATACAAAGCGAATATTTGTTGTTTTTTATATTTTTGGAATGTCAAAGTTGCATTTATCCATATATTATGGAAAAAGAAATCGTCATGTCAGCAAAATCATAATGAGCAATATAAACGGACAATTTTGATTTCAGTCACAAGAGTGAACAATACCAGCTGTTATATGGGTCTGGATTCTGCAATAAAATCAATTTCAATGTGGCCTGTATGTCTTGTTATTTATTTAGATGAGACAACTTTAGACACAGCTGTCTATGAAACAACTGACCAGAAATGACCAGGGGACATCTAGGATCTAACAATCAAGTATATACAGTGCTATATTCTAGATATACTATAGATAAGCTATTTCTATTCAAGCTAACACCTGTTGATATAAAATTGCCAAGTGGAAAATTTGATTAGAATAACAAACAGTAAATGCATAATTTCACCAATTTTTGATTTAAAAACATCTCAACAACGACCAAATATACTCTATTATAATAATTTTATATTATTTAAAAGAAAGAATATTGAATATTTGCCTTGCAGAAAGAAACAATCCTTATTTAACAAATATTGATATAAAATATTCAAGTTTAAGCAAAATTTAACTGTGCGTAAAACGCTTTTCTGGATTAACTTTCATCAGACCTGCTAAGGGCCAAAAACAGGATGACCGGTCAAACTTTGTGAATTTCTTGTTCCATTTATGGACCAGATGAAAAATACAGAATGTAAAAAAGACAAATATGAATATAACTAACAGGTAACTTTTTACAAATTACAATGTAGGAATATTCCAGTACCCGAAAATAAATAAAAACTTTCATATTATTTTTTAATCCTTATGATTTAATGAACGTTATAAAGGAAAAGAATAATATTTTGCATCTATCTGTCTCCATTGATCAGATACTGTACATTAATCTCGTAGATAAATTACAAAGAACTTAAAACAATACATTTTTTCATTTCACCCTTGATTTTTACAAATTTTTTATTTAAAAGTGACAGAATCAATTTGCGTTAATTATGATGAAATAGTTCACGAGCTATTTCGTATTCAAAACATTAGACGAGTGCTTTATCTTATAGTCGTAATAGTTTTAAAGTAGTTTTTGTTTTGCTTTTCACTTTGTGCAAAAAACAATTTTTCAGTCTCTGCGACCAACATTTTTTATTTTATGGATTGCGGTAAAACAATAAAGACTGTATATCTAATTACCTGGAGGTATCTGTCATTCGGACTTGACACCTGTTGACAAATATCCCGATTGTTTCACAAAATGAACTGCTAGTAACAGGTTGTATGTGCCTTCAAGTGGAGATCAATAAAATTAATTTTGATCGTTTTAGCATAAATTTTATAGCACACAGTCGATTTTTGGAGGATAATCCCGAACAGGTTAGTTGTTTAAACTCTTACCTAGAAACAGCGTCCTGGTAATGGTGGTAGTTGCAATTTGCCCATTATACTATTTTACTTTAGTACTATGTATTTATCTGGACTATACCAGAAAGTAGTCAAAAACAACATCGACTCTCATCTGATTACAAAGCCCATATCCACTCCTCAAAGCCAAGTAAGATGTATAACTTTTGTAGAACTTTTGTTTTCTAGTATCGTAGGTTGATAGAACCAATAATAATTTTTTTAGATGTGTATTGGTTGATTATCGATTACTACCTGTTGTTTGTAGCCCTCATTTACGCCATGTAATTAAGACGCCTTCAATCAAATAATTTTTGTAATTAAATGGTTTCTTGCCATGTTTTATCGATAAATTGCCAATGTTCAAGAAACTGATATTGAATTGATGATAGAAAAGACAAGATCTTTTATTATAAAGTTACAATAAATAGCTGGATTTTGAATGGCATTTTATCGGTATCAAAACGAAAGGAACAATTATTGATATATGCGAAGGGACAAAAGGTGGGAAGCTATGGTCAGCTTTGTTGAGCCCCCTAAGGGCGGCCGAGGTATAGAAATAGGCCGTTCGGTTTCTCCGTCTGCAGGTAAATACCCCTATTAAGAGGCGTCTGTTGGTTGGGTGGGATGTATAATTACTCTGCCACCACGAGAGCAGCCAGGGTTAAGAAATCAGGTGCACGGTTTCTACACCGTTAAAGGCGCCCGTCGGTTTTGCGGGACGTATAAATTCTCAACCAACGTCTTTCCGAGGTGGCGTAAAACAGTCTCGGTCCCGTGTTTGGTGAAATCTCACGCTAGAAAGAACTCTTTTCGGGTTCGTTGTGGCCAGTTCCTCGCCCCTACCTAACCGTTAGGCATCCTGACAAGAGAATTCCCCGGCCTGACATCCATTTCCTGTCCATTATAGGCTTAATTGTTTGTAAATATGTTTCCGTCCAGAAAATGCATAAAATATTTGCCACTGGACGTTTAACAACAATCAATCAATCAATCAATCATCTTTGTTGAAAGTCTATATTTAATTTGTGTAGGTTATCACCATCAACATAGAAACATGTACTATTGTCGTTTAGTTTTTTCACACTTCTGACCTCTGAGAAACAAAAACAGCCTTACACTGAGCCATAGTTATTCTGTAAACTAAAGCATATCTTATGATATTTTTTGTATTTGAAATTCTTATTACATTTGAGCAAATGATGCAAGTAATTGTTTTCTCACTTACAAAGCCTTATTTCTGACGTCATAATGGTCATGATGCTTTATTTGCGTTAGAAAACAAAAATAGTAAATGTAACTACAGGTGCGTGTTCTGTACGATAAAGCTGTTAAATATATTCAGGCATGTCCATTTATTATAAAGTTTATATAAATAGACTACATTCCTAGTTACAAATGAATGTCAAAAATATAATTTAAATATGTACGCCTGGTGAAGTTTGATGTACGAACTTAAATTCTATATTACAATTTTGAACGTCTATTTAAATTGCAACAATTGTCGCGTGGCACATAATACGTCAGAGAGAGAAATCACATCTCCTGTAAATTACAGTTCCAATAACGTAAAAATAGACTGCTTTAATTGATTGTAATGGGGGAGTCATTCGGAACACCAACGTAGAACATCCGTATCAGTGATTGGCTATTGTAGTATTTCATTCTTACATTGTGTTTATTATCAGGCACTCAGTCGGATTGTCGTGGTCAGCAGGATTATCAGGGAAAAGTCGGGTGATATTTACACTCGCCTAAGTACCATCCAAAAAGTATGTATCTAATTTTTATACATATTTAAATCATAAGTCTTCATGTTCTATTAGTTCATTGAGTTTGTTGTAATTAAGAAAATTGTTTTGATTACGAAGTAAACGTTTTATTTTTTTTGGGTTTTTTTTTTTTTGTTATTGAGATTCAGTATTTATAGATGGAAACAGATGTAGAACAGTCGGTATTTTTATCGTAACTATAATAACTATATTTAATGAAATGTTATTTTTCCTAAATTATACATTTTATTCGTTGTATACTGATCGATAATCCTCTTATATTCTATCAAGTGTAAGATAACAGTTGCAATTATCTAATACATGAGAAAAAAGTGGTTTTTCAATTAATTGTTTGTTAAGGTTGTTCATTAATGCACGTAACATTGCAATATGAGGCTTATAAAGATAGTAAAATAACATGATTTTGTTTTACAAACATTAAGTTGACTACTTCAGAAATATCACGACTTAGTGTTCGACTGGAGTTGCAAATGGTTATTGTTTTGGATGTAGTGTTTACAAACGAACAGTAGCACGACTTGTCGCACCTGTTGGATTCACATTATGGTATTACGATAAGTGTCTTCAGTCGTGACAGGTGAAAATTTACTTCACGTCCGAGTACTTAAGATAAATTAAACGGTAAATGCGGAAATAGCTCGATCATCAAAACTTAAATGAAAACTATTACCTGCTTACGTAAATCTTCAGGTAAAAATCAGGTGTGATGGCAAATTACAGCAATCATAATCATATTGTGTCGTTGTGATACTTCCGTCTGGTTCGTTTATTTGGTCTTTTTGGGACATCAAATTAAGAGTAACCAGCGGCAATTTTAGGGGGAATAAAATGTCGTTTATATGTTTAAAATTATATCATAATTCATCGAAAGCTGTTGTTATTATGACAAGTAATAATGTATCATATTGTAAATGCCTTCTGGTCAATCTGATGGTCCGAGTGTCCTTGTCCATTAATTTTAATTAGTAGAATCCTGGTAACGAATGTCGACATTTTATTATTTATCGTTGATGAAGAACTGGCTGTGACAGACATTTAGTTGTAGGAAGCCAATTTCACACGAGGTAGGGTATTTCAAGTTAGTTGTTTATCACACTCTCTTCATTAACAAAACAGTTATTTTGTAGAAATGGGCTCAAATTGTCGATTTTCTTTTCTCGTCATTCGGTTTATATTCAGTTTTAAATATGCACAATGCATGTTTAACATTAATCATACATGTATCGCTCTGAAAATGTAATCCTTTCCAAAAAATTAAGAGGTAGCAGAGGAACAGTGAGGTACAAATTTTCTTCTGGTAATGACAGAAATTTAGAAATTGAATTACCAAAGTGAAGTCTTAAAAAGAGAAGTAGAGCAAATGCAAGTGAGATCGCCTTACATCTACAAAAACTCATGAAAAAGAAATAGTGGTTTCCGCGAAATGAGAGAGTGTCACTATTTATTTTTTCCAGATAACACATTTTGTTAGATCCATATTCTCAGTCTTCCCGCTCACTTTATGGTATAAAAGGATCCTGTAGGAGTTTCTTCCTCAACATCTTGTCCTGTAAGTGAATCTTTGTTAGATATTCCCCGTATATCACCGTGATCCACTTTAAAGAATAAGCGCATCACCTCTAAAAGCTTACATGAAGTGTTGCCATCAATTTGTGCATGTCATGTGCTGTCCACAAGTAACTTAATCATTCTTTGAAACCACTGGCTAGCTGTGACCAGATCTACCATCTTATTTTCCTTTGCTTGAATAGTCTGATCGGAGATTATTTTTGTGCTGATTGTTATATGGTTTTTATGATGTTTGCTATGCGTCTGACCATGGAAGTATAAATAGAATATGAAGGTGCATAATATTACCTCTATGATCTGACCATGATAATGTTCTTATTATTGTTCGTTTTGATTTCATTTCGGTGGTCCTTGTAATTTAATTCAAGGCCTCGAGAAACTAGACAACCCAGGGTGTCCTTGGATTTTAAAGTACATGAACATACACTAAGAAAATAATTTACATCTGAACCTGAGCATTGTTTTATCATAAATATAATTAACTATTTATTGGATAAGGTTTTCTTGGGAAATATACACTGTAATAAAAAATTTAAATCGTGCCAACAGTGGACAAAAATTAACATTTTAAAAATCTGGATCACTTCAGTTTTTATTAAAAACCTCGGGTTTCCGCACATTCTGCCATGAAAACTGGATGCTGAATTTGCAGGAGCCCGGAACACTGAAGATTGTGCAAAATAAAAATTGTTCAAATAATATGATAAATATCGTTAATTTGGTAGTAAGGTCTTTTCTGTAGTTTTGTTTTGACCTTATCATAAAGGCTTAGTTGGCAACTGATGATAAAATGGAGAAAATCATACCTCCTAATGAATTTGGTTGTTCCTCTGATCAAACTTTTAAAGCCAAATCATTTTGTGTTTTTGAATATGATTTCATATGACTTGAATTCGACTTGTAGCTATGTTTCTTTAGAGGGCATTTCTTTTCCAGGGAGTTATAGATTAAATGTTTATGTCCAAGACTACAAGCTGCTGTTTGCAAAAATACACTTGATTTATCATTTAATGGAGATTTGACTGTATGCTTAGACGTGATTTATTATTGTATCGAGATTTGACTGTATGCATAGACGACGAAATTTCGAGAATAAATAGAGAGAATAATGATTGAAGTAATCTCACTTGCATTTTCTTGGTTTACATGCAGATATTGATTGAGTTAAGGGAACTTTGTAGATTCTATCTTGTTGTTCCAATTCTATAATAATCTAAATATAAATGTCATCAAGATTAGCACGAAGACACGTGGGCTTCGTTTAATTAAGGGCAAATTAAGATTATGGCCCAAAAAGAAAGGGATTGTTTGGAAGCAATACCAAGCCTTTTGATCTGTTTCGTATTGTGGTTGGTGTATTTTCAGTGCCAAAATAAAAAAAAATCCAAAATGTTTATTTTTTATTTACAATCACAAGACTGTAAACAAGTTGTTTAATTTAGCAATATAGTTCTATTATTCAGAAAATCATCATGCGTATCATGTTCTTTATACGATATGTTTCATTCTAGTTTATTTCGAATTTGCCATGCCACTTTGGAATATGCACTTTAGATCTCTGGCACTGGTATTCTACACTGGACTTACCACTGTAGATCCATAATATGCCAGACGAATGAAATTTGGCAATGTTATCAAAAAGTAAGAGCTGGGGAAAGGGTGTTCTGCTGTTTGCCTTTGTGTCACATATATATAAATATGTTTTTGATATAGCATGTTAACTTAATGCTTATGCAAATAAAGAATTCATTCATTAAAAAGAATAAGAATAAAAGGAAACTCTTTGAATGAACGAAAAGCTTTTTTTGGCCATTAATAGAAGCTTTTTTTCAGGATTTGAGTGGAAAATATCTGTTTCTCCATTAAACTAAAAACACCTAAATGTTCGTTAAATACAAGGTATAAAAGAACTTTACAAACTCATTATCTTAAATTAAGCAGAAACACAGTTGTCTGGGTTTGTGTAAATGTCTTGACCTGTTTACTATGTGTGTTATACAGACTTCCAACTACTATACACAAAGGTTTATCATTGTTAAAGATAAAATGTGTATATCTAATAAGTACAGATTTAAAAGTCAATGTCTTATATACACGTGAGGCAGTATGTGCATTTATTTAAATTCTTCTTTCACTTACAGGTTATGAAATCTGAAAATATGATGACGACAAGCTACGACTTCGATATTTGCGAGGACTACCAGAATTTTGATATGGACGATATATCACTACATGGAACAGATTATCCTGTAAGGAAACGTCCGGCAAAAAAAGAAGGACCTGGATCTCCGTCCGATTCTTGTGCAAGCTCCACAACTGATGAATATACGGAGAGAAAAATGAAAAACAGTAGGAAATCGACAAAGCGTCGGAAAGGTCACAGTGCCAGAGAAAGGAATTTAAGAAGGATAGAAAGTAACGAAAGAGAGAGAATGAGAATGCATTCCTTAAACGATGCCTTCCAGGAATTAAGAGAAGTGATTCCCCATATAAATCTGGATAGAAAATTGTCAAAAATAGAAACACTGACCTTAGCCAAGAATTATATCAAAGCATTGACAAATGTAATCTGTGACTTTAGGGGAGAAAAGATCCCCTACTCATTCGAGAAAACAGAAGAAAACAGTGAGGATTTAGATAAAGACGTACAAATTGATGATTCTGCCTCTATGCAAGAGGAGTCTAGTGAAGTTTTAAGTGATAGTATATAAACCAAGAAACAAGTTGGATCTAGCTGCTGCAGAGTTATATAAAAGTTTTCAAAGCAATTGTGATATTATTTTTGTGAGAATTGTTTTTAAAAAGAGAATACATATATATTTATTTTTGCAACGTTTTATTGACCGTGAAGAATTGAACATTCCATCGCCAAAAGTGACATTAGAAGAATCATTTCCACCATTTAGAGATCAATTAGTGATCAACATCGCCGTGTGACGTTCAGAAGAAAATGTGTAGAATACTCGCATATGTAAAAACTTTGTATATATTTCGCATGTATACACCAGCTTTTAGGGTAGTTCGAATATTGAATTTTACTAGTTTTTCTTAAACTGGCGGGGTCAAGGCGACAAGATGAACAAGTTCACATCCAACAACAAATACCATTGAAAGTTAAAGGATTTATCACATGTATGTGTGCATTAAATCGACAATTACAATTAACGTTTAACATGTTTAAAGACACTGGAAGCAAAGGAATTGCATATCGCATTGGTTGGTTGCTACCCAAGTTTCAGTTTGTTGTTGCAGTGAATAAAATCTCATCTGTTTTGTTTTGACTCCGCCAGAAATTATAAGAATGTTCGAACCACTAATACAGGTGCTCGGGTGAATTTAGTACATATATATATATTTATCTTTGATTACCCAGACACTAATTATTTTAACTTACATTTATTTATTTATTATCCATAATGTCATAGAATAATTCTGTCTCGGTGTGTCGTTAATACTGAGTCATCATATTTTATGTATAATTGGTCTCATGAAGGTTTGTCTCTCCTAAATATAGGCGAATTCGAAAATTTGTTTAATTTGAGAAAAAGTATGAGCATCCTGCTTTAATTATATTCTTTTCATATGAAGCTGGCCTATTCCCAACATCAAGGTTCATTTGGATTTCAGAATAGAAGTACACTGTAGATTAAATTCTTTAGACAACGAAGATTTCCATTCAGATTTCAGCAGCTATACAGATAGCTTTCAGTTTTCTTGCTATTAGCAGACTGGGAAATTTTTGCATAATTGGTAAATCTATAGGTCGTTTTCCGATATTTCATTAGAAATTGTAGGAATATAAAGCATTTAATGAGCCATTATAAGACCATTACATAAGGAAACCAGCAACATCTGGCCTTTTATAACAAGTGTTAATATTTAGGAAATACACCCACCTTAATTACATTGACATAATGGCTATCTGATTTTTAAATGCCAGATGGGTTTTTTTTAGTATGTTATTTCGTGTTTTAATTAATTATTTCAAGAAACAGTTAAAACACTATTTTTTGACAAACTTTCTTTGACCAAAGTATTGTTAGTTTTAGTAATAGAACTAACAAGACATACGAGTAGTTAAAAATCGTAGGATGGAAAATCTCTTTATAAACATGGATGTTCGTGAAATGAGATTTGTTAACTCTTATTTTGATAATTTTTTTATTATGGCTTTCTACTATCAAATTTATAAAACCACGATATTTATTTATACTACTTGAACAAGATTTCTGTAAACCAACGTCTCTGGGATTTCTTTGAACCAATCCCGACATTAAGCACGATAGATGGAATTTCTGATGGTTTTTACCATAGAATGAAATATCTCTGACATTAATCTAATCGTGTCAACAATGTTTCTTTGCACACATTACATAGATTTTTTATGTAAAGCTCTAATTATGTTTGCTGAACTATAAAATTCTATGTTTTATTATAGCCCTGGTGCTAAGACTTATTCTTTGGTCGATGTCTCTAAAGAAAACTGGGATTACACATAAAGGACATTTCTTACAAGCTGTGCTTCTTGTTATTTCTGATCATTACAAGAAAGAACACGATTTTAATGTATTAAGATTACTGTCTTTCAGTGCTGTGATAGAAAATCTTGTATTTACAGGATTTTTCTTCTCAATATCCTAAAATGCATCACAGCAGCAACATCGATGAAGGAACAAGTCAAAACGCAAAAAGACTGATATAGACAGTGAATTAACAGGACTAAGGCATTAAAGTTTTAGCTAAAGAGCATAAAGCCCCTAACAGAAGAGATTAACATACTAGTTAAAGGGCATAACCCCTTGAGTAAACTTGTTAAAGGGCATACCCCCTTGAGTAAACGACAAAAATCGCAGTTGAGGGGTGTAAACCCCAAGTTAAACCTCTTAACAGATGACATAAAACACTAGTAGTGGACATTAAAATCCAAGTATATGTGGGCAAAAATCCTAAAGGACTCAAAACTCATAAGTGATCTTTTCTTTTGCAAGAAATGTAGCTTTAATTTGTTGTTTTTAATCAATATATTTGTCTCGTTCCGTTGGCGTAAGTCAAGGACAACACGTTATTAATACGTCATTTAATTTGAAGGCGTCCTTGTCCTTCTTAATTTTCATCCGTTTCTAACAAATGTCACGTGCTACGAGTTTGATTTCGTGTTTCCCATGAGACCAGACAAATAAAGTGCTCAATCCCATGAAAGATTATTTTTATTAATAAAAAATCATCATAACAGACTAGTGTCATATTCATTAAAGGTGCTATTCCGTGTACTCATGTCAAATTATTTTTGTACATATTTAAATTCAAAACAAATATTATAATTTCTTTGCGTGAATGTTTATTTATGTGTAAATAAGAGATGTTAAATTATCATTCATTGTTATTCCTATTAGGTGGCCATAATTTATATGCATATGTCAGCTAAAACAATTTTGGAGACTTTATTTTTATAACTATTTCCAATAATGATCGAAGAAATTCCAGTTCACGTTCACCACATCATTAATTAATACGAAGCTTTCATTTTTATAGAAAAAGGAAACTTGTTATAAAGAAAATTAATTTCAGCCTATCATAATATCACCTTTATATGGAAGTTTATCTTACAAATGATTTGTACCCGTGAACTAAAACGAAACATTTTTTTGCTGCATGACAGCTGCATTAATTGATAAATTATGTTTGGTTAATATAATTGACTTCCTGGTTAAAGCTAGTAAAGATGTCTTTACTTTTTAAATATTTTTATGTATTTTTTTTTTAGAAAATCTTTTTTTTAAACTATTGACTGCTGGCTTAAATAATTATATCTATTTGCGATAATTCCAGAAGTTATTTTGGTATATGTTTCCATAACGTAAAGGCTGAGTTGTTATATGTATTTTTGGAACATTTCAGATATTTACGTACAGGATTTTATATTTTTCTTTTAGTTTTACAGAATAAGTTTGTTGATATCTCTTATTGTATTTTAATGCTATGTAAATGTTTACTTGTTAAATCATTCCATAGTTTAAAATAAATCATATATAATAATAAAATAATAATCAAAAAGCAACCAGACTTATTTTCATTTAAGCCTATATAGTGTGATTCAGAATTATCCCCATTACTCTAGAGCAAAACAGTGCTGGGGGAAATATAGTATTTCTGGAATGAAAATGGAAAGATATGGGGTAAATGTCTGAGAGACTGCACTCGAACCACGAGAAAAACAGAGGGAATTTAGAAATCTAGAGGTCTCCACAAGGCCTTCAAAAGGGTGGAATACCACTCCTTGTGAAAAGCTCTAAATCACCCCAGATAAAATATCGTGAATACGTTAAATAGCACTGCTTTTGCCTGAATATGATCAAAAATGTATATGTAACAAAACATTAAACAGTATGACTACAATTCCTGATTTGGGACAGCCACATGAGAATTATAACGTCTGTCGTTCAATAGTCATGCAGGTGAAAATTCAATGAAGAGTAAAAGATAGACAAACGCCTTCTAACTGTGGTATCTTGGGCACAGAAAGATGTTTTGTTCGACAATGCGTCTTTTGTATCAGTCCAAAAAGTGAAAACTTTTTTGATGTGTATGGTAATGTATTTCGTCTATGGAAAAGAACGATATGCAGTAAATGTCAAAGAAACCACATCATATCTAAACAAGAATTTGCTGCAAGTTCAAAATCTATATAGAGGCCTCACCCTGTTTTTCAGAAAGATGGATTGCAGTTTCTAATATTTAAACGAAAGAATATGGAGTAAATGCCAGAAAGACATAATCCACATCTTACATACGTTTTGAATAAATATTCAGAAGCCAGTTTAACTGTGTGTAAATCCCTTTTCTGGATTTATCTTTATCAGACCCGCATCAGACCAAAACTAGGAAGATAAGTCAAACACCGTGAATTTCTAGTTAGATTCACATAACGAGCTCTAGCCCTGATTAGATTAATATGGGTTCCTGGTCAATATCCTAAGCGGTTTTTCTTCGGAACCTCTCGGATATATTGTAGTTAAATTCCATAGAACGAAAATATTTCCCCAGGATGCCAGGTTATGATTAGATGAACATGTTTAATGAACAAAACGTGAACATTTTATTTGAATGGTCAGTGAAAATGATTTTCTGTTCTAACATTTTGTGAAATAAGGAAAATTAAACAAGATGGACACTTACATGATCTATACCACTTGAAATTTAACATCTTACATCAGGACGAATAGAAAACCTTCAATATGGAATTGTCAAAACTACAAATAGTCAGCTTGTGAGTTTTTAGTTCGTGAATTCATTGAATATGATAATTGTAATAATCAAATCAAAAGAAACAAAGACTGTGTGTAGGAATACAATCCTTTTCTTGCTTAAATGTTACAAATACATTGATGTCTAATAAACCAGACATACTTGATATGCAACACAAAAATGAAAGAACAAATATACAGAGGAAGATATAGAAATATAAGATTTCCCTTATTAACAACATATTTGTCTAGTTACGCAGACGAGTTTACCAGTAGACGATCTGCATTTCAATAAAACGTATTGTGCTGGTCTCCTTGCCCACTTGTTTTTGATGTTGACATTCTTCAAGGACTATTGCAGAAAAAAGACAGAAAGTTAACCCAATATTTTGATTTAAGCTTTCATTACATTGGTGATGTTCTTTCATTGAACGATGCTGGATTTTGGTTATTTCATCTACCCAAAATGAGCTTGAAATAAGACACAACAGACAGTCCAAACTCTGCATCATATACACGCTGTATGACAAACATGATGACTTCAACTTTCTAATAGTCATGGCTGTCTCAATGAAAATCATGCCACATTTATAATTTTTTATTACAGTTCAATAGCAATAACATTTTCAGCTTCCACAGTGTATTAATTTATTTCTCGCAACTCGTACGTTACTCGAGAGCCTGTGATCAATGAAACTGTTTTCTCTAGGGAGTTTTATCGTTGTCACAGAAACTGCTCAAACAGTCTACACGGGTGAAGTTATCACTCAAGAAATTTAACAGTCGACGACACAATCTCGAGGTGATGAACACTGCTGATAGATATATGTTCCTTTTTGTGTATAATTCGATTGTGTTCACTAGTTTGTCATGTGACATGCCCTTTTTGTCTGAACCTTCGGTTTTCTTTGCTTCCTCTTTGATAAAACTTATCAATCTATTGTTTGAGAGTATTTTTGATTTTTTTTTTTTTTTCATTTCTTTTTCGAGTATTTCTGTGCGTTTTCCAAAATTCTGGCTTTTTACATTAATGTTTTTGTTATGGCTAATCAAATATAAAATGTTGCCATTCAGAATTTGAAGATACCAAAGATGCAGACGGAAATCTTAAATTTGGAAGACAGACAAGACCATTGCCTAAAGGTTAACATAAGTTTACAAAAACCTACACTGAAAACTAAAGTTTGAGCAAACCAACGCAAACAAGAGTTCACTGATCATCGTTAGGTAATGTGTTTGTTGATTGGCATGGTCTTACCTTATGGCATTACCAGCTTTATAAGCCATAAGTTTATATAAATTCCTTGTAAAAGTTTAAAGTATTTGTAATGGATTGCTTCACCATACAAAAAATACCGAAAAATTCCATTGTGATGACAATTTTTCAGCAGAAATTATTGGATGAGTGCCAACACCAAACTTCTATTGCACAGAAACCCCCCCCCCCCCCCCCAATGTAACAGTTTTAGCTGAGAAATATATACTTCATATGCAGGTGACGCTGGAATTTTGCTTCACGTGAACATAAAGTTTACAATAAAAAATCAAAATAATATCTCTTGTCGTAAAACTTTGTTTTAATCTGCTCTAAAGTTAAATTTTAGAAAAAAGTCTAGCTATGAGGTCAACCTTTCTGTGTCTGCAATAGAGTTTATACGTTAATCAATATATCGTATTCGTTACAAAGATTTCCCTCAATGGCACTGTTTATAAAAATTGTTTCAGAAATTTTACGGTCGACATCACGATTTCATTGGTTGTTAAGGGATGTTCATTTTCCCGATGAAGAAAGAATTTTTTCAAGCTTAGTAGCTGTTTTCTTTAAGTTGAAATGAATAACATTGATGAAATGGTCCATTAGATTGTCCTCTACCAAAATTATGTCTGGCATGAGTTAAACATATTCTTATACTGTTAATATCAATACTGAGTGGATGCAGGTGCTGGTAAAATGTTAGTCACCGACCGGTATATTACCATCCTAGTAGTTACTTAACACCTAGTTGGTGACCTGATATTAGTTTACATCGATCATAGTCTTAAATTTTATATCGCGAAATTAATTTACTTTGATAAAGCTATGGATGTTACCGTTTGCAAAAAACCTAAGATATTTAGCTTTTCTTATTTCGAGTTCAGTCAAACCTGTACATAAAGGTCATCCTTTGGCCAAAGAAACATTGCATTTCTATTTGAAGATCAATAAATACAATGTGATCTGATAGGACAGTAAGGGGTGTCCTTTAGAGCCGGATTGACTGTTTATTTTGGTATATTTTTCTTTAGCTTATCCATACGGAATTTTGGTATAGCATTACTATTTGTAAGCTCGTTGGCTGTACTGATGACGTGTAGCAGATCATCAGTTTGTTTGGCTCGTTCCGTTACTGATGACGTGTTTCCGGTCTTCAGTTTAATTGGTCTTTTCCGTTACTGAGGACGTGTATACGTCTTCAGTTTGTTTGATTAATTTTTGTTTGTTACTTTCTGTACTGATGTCGTGAATCCAGTCTTTAGTTTGTTCCGCTCATTGCAGTACTGGTGACGTATATTCGGTCTTTAGTTGTTGTACTGGTGACATGTATCCGCTTTTCAGTTTGTTTGGCTCATTGCTGTATTTATGACATGTATCCGGTCTTCAGTTTGTTTGGCTCATTGCTGTACTGTGACGTGTTTCCGGTCTTCAGTTTGTTTGGCCCCCTCCTGTTAATATGACGTGATGACAGAAAACGGTCTGTAGTTATAAATTCAATAACAATAATATCCACATATTTTCATAAGAAAAACAAATAAATTAACAATCATGATTGTTTACTCTTCTTGTATCGGATGCTGATTTGTGGTTTGTTTGTTACTACTTACCTCTTTTATTTTTCTTTGACCACTTCTTTGGGTCCCATTAAATAGTTTAACCCCACCACATGTCTCATGTACCTATCCCAAGTCAGGAATTGTGGTCAGAGGTTTGTCTTCGAGTCATATATTTTGTTCGTTGTATATATTTAATAATTTTCAGGTAATACAGTGTTTTACATAAACAGGTTTTTTTTTTTGCGTGATTTAGAGCTTTCCACAACTAGTGGTCTTCTTTTAGTCGACCGCTTCGGTGGTGTAACGGTTATCGTGCCCGTCTGTCTCGAGTGCGGAAGGTCGTGGGTTTGATCCCCGGCCGAGTCAAACCAAAGACATTAAAATTGGATTTTTGCTTCTTCTCCGCTAAGCACGCAGCATTTAGGGGTAAGAGCAAATACTGGTCGGCAAAGAGTAAGAATAATGACTAGAGTGGAATATCTTGCTGTGGACTGTTGGTTCGTGAGCTTGCATGTTAAAAACCCGGCTCAGCGTGTCGATCGAGTATATGTTAGCGTTCATTCATGATCATTTCATTAATATGCTCTCGTCCTGAATAGGTATGTACATTCAACCAACCAACCAATCAATCAATCAATCAATCAATCAATCTTCTTTTAGTCTTTGCCAGCTTTTTGATCACCCACCATTTCACTACTTTTTGATGTAAAGGAAATTGAATTTGATGGTAATGAAGGTAACCAGCCAACTGCATAAGTGAGATATTTTAGTATTGTAACTGACTTCCTGGTTTCACAACAGCTACAGCTGTTTCATTATTTCGAAAAACAACATTTGTTATTATTTTTCTAAACTATTGACTTTTCGATAGAATATCAAGTATTGTAAATGTCAAAATTTTATTTTTCTGAGGTTTGGAGTACCTTATAATATAAAACTAGAAGTTGTGGTGATTGTCTATGAGACAGCCATATACCAAATGACAGTCAAAATTAAAATTACGGTCTTCAATAATGAACCAGAGTCCATACCATAACGGAAGCTCCAAAAATCAAAATGTAAAACTATTCATAAAACATGAAAATTGACTTAATCTATTGGAAAAAATTAAATGACAATTAAGACAACAACAACCACTGGACTACGGGTTCCTGGCTTTGAACAGTCACATTAACTATGTGTAGGGTTACACCAGTTTGTGAGTTTTGTAAAAGGCCCCGAAATACAAAGATTTAAACCATTCATAAAACATGAAATCGACTTAATCTGTTGTAAAAAAATGGGGAACAAATAACAATAAATGACCAATTAAACAAAGACGGTCACTGGACTACAGGTTCCTGGCTTGGGACAGGCACATAAGTATGTGGTGGGGTTAAATCGACCGGTGAGTGCTCTTCCCTCCCCTAACCTGGGAGAGTGATGTAATAAAACTGCAATAAAAACACACTATGAAATCGGTTGAAATGGATGTAACACTTGAGATCGATACCTAATACATTATACAACAAAATTATCAAAAGAGTACTCGCAGTTGCTGTCTGCTAGTCAAAAACCCCAAAAGCAACCGATCAGGAAACCAAGCTTTCCTTTACTACGGTATCAATATAAACACGTCCAACTGGATTTAGTGTTAAAATATCATTAGAAGCCAAAGAAACAATGGGCTTAATATAAAATTATGTAGACAGGGAGTAGAAAGTTTTATAAAAAATATAAGCTGTTTAGTTCCGTATTAAGCTTTTAACTAGAAAGTCAATATTATTTCCAATAAAAACCACATTTAAAGATGAATTTTAAGACCATTTGGATTTTGTTTTAAATTTCCGAGCTTTATTTACCACGGTTCCGTAAAAAAATGGATGTGATATCCCATGTTTCATAAGATGATTTCACCCCCGAGGGCGGCCGGGGTATAGAAGTAGGCCGTTCGGTTTCTCCGCCTGCAGGTAGAACCCCTGCTAAAGGGGC
>JAULBM010347905.1:0-12272 GCA_032357055.1 Geukensia granosissima | reverse complement strand
CTTAGACACAATGTGTAGATTTGCATATGGGAAGATCATTCATCGTGCTTTATTCCAAGGGCAGATAATTCAACTTATGTGATAGGGGAGCATGGGGTATCTTTTGTGAGGTTTGCTCACAGTATGTCTGGTTCTCTTTTTTCTGCAGAAGGCTCTTTTTAAAGATAGCTTTATACGAATACCGAAAAAAAATAGGCGAGAATAGGTGCTCAGTTGGTCCCAATTCGAATGCTGACAGTCTGTTGAAACACACGTATGCCCAACATTTCAATGATATTTTTATAAAGAAATTTAGCATTCTGCAAATGCCATATTCAGGGTACTTTATTAGATTCAAAGTGGTAAATAACAAAAAAGGTTTGTCTCTTCCTACAACCAAATATTTGTACCTGCGTTTTCCATATTTTTTAACAAAACAAAGGTGAATTTAATTTTTCTTTGAGTTTTGAATGGGGAATAGCTGTTGTAGGGTCGAAAAATAAAATGTTTTGATGCTACCGCAAGAGGAAAGGGACCTTGATTTGAGGCGTTCTAACAGATGTTTTTAGAATCCACATTTGATTCACGCCACCTCTAGAATAGCGTGTTTCACAGTAACTCTGGAGTCCGTATTTAGTGCTGATAAAATAATTGCTATTAACTTTGAAAGAGGTTGAAAAGACAGTAACATGTAGTCCAATGGATGAAGTTATTTTTTCACTGTTACTCGTTTCATAGAGTAAGTTTTGTTGTTGTTTTTTTAATTGCCTTGCATTTTTTTGGGACCTTTTACACCTTGCCTCACACCGGTTTTGATGTTACCTGTGGATGTACGTTTATAAACCTACAACCTCAAAAACCCACCTATTGAATGGCTGTCTCAAAGACAATCATACCACTTCTTATTTCTATAATTATAGTTATGTCAGCGAATTTTTGCTATCTTCTGTCATTTTCGAGGCATAGGATCCAAATGGAACCCACAATGTCATTTTGTGGAACATATAAAATTTAAAATTTTAATTTGTATTCATTTTTTATGGGATTTTTCACTGATACCTGCAACGATTGCTATGTTAGATATGAATCAACTGATTTTATACATCTACAATTTTCGAGATAATTTGAGGTAAAAACTGCAAAAATAAGCCTTTTGACAAAAGGATCGCATCAAAATATAAATTTGAAATGGACTTCAGAACCAATTTGAATGAAACTTTACAGAAGAAAGGATTATTTACTGCTTAAATTTGGAAAAATCTGAAATCTAAAAAACCCTATTTTACTTTATTTTGGCCAGAAAAATAGATTTGCTGAACCTTTTTTTGACCTATCTTGCTGCAACTTATCATTCAAAAGATGTTTAATGCAAAATTTCTTGAAAAGTGGCAAACATTCACAAAATAACAAAATTGAAAGCCTATTTTTTCTCTTTTCAGTCCATTTTTGTTAGGGGAAGGGGTGAAGTTTTAGCAATTACTACTAAAGTAAGGAAATAAAGCCTACATATTTTAGGCCCATTTGAAATGTAATACGTGCAGCTTTCCATTGATACCAAATTGATAGGTCTTTCGTAAGAAATGGTGCTGTCAGGGCTTTCGAAACCATACTTACCTTGAAAAACTAAAATCGAAAAAATCTGAGGGTGGTACTAAAGTTTGGTCTTGCATTTATAGCCTATCCCAAAATTTTTCTTGGGAACATCTAAAATCCTTTAGCATAGATCCTAATACATAAAATATCATATGTGGTAGAGTCCAGGGGGTTTCACGTTAGGTGGACCTAGCTCACGAACTATTATGCTTCCTTGAGCACTGCTGTATTTCGTTTCATTTTTTTTATTGTTTTGGTTTGACTTAATTTGACTTATTTTAGACTGTAAAATTTTGGATCATTTTACTCTAAATCTGGTAACCGCTGTATATAGTAAGATCAAAAAGTGATTTGACTGTGTAAGGACTACACCAAAACACCCTAGAAACCCAGACTACCACCCCCTACCCCATTCAGTTCTTCATCCTGGCAAAAATCGGAATGTGTGATTAACCTCTTGGGTGGGGCTACTCTTCCCTTCATCTCAGAAGTCTTAAAATATCCTAAAAGTTGTTCAAATGCACACCTCGTAACAAAGGCTACCTCTTCATATTTTAAATGTGAAGATGGTTAGAGTTTAACCACAACAGTTGACACTTAATCGATAGAAGTTCCAAGCCTGTCAGAAAAACTATGGAATTTTGTTTTGGAGGGGGGCGGTGTAGTGATGGCCCTTTTCCTCAGATCATTTGTTGATAGCTGATTCAAGGGGCAATTCATTTTATCATTTTAAACAAACTGATTAAAAAAGATTAGAGTCATCACTCCGGAAGTTTTTCGGTCGCCATCATGATTTTGGTTAACCGGTACGAAATTTCCATTTCACAAATGACAATGGATATCTTCCCACTGTCTTGAATACCAATCCATTCCTATACCGGTTGTAACTAACATGGATTGTGACTATACACAGGCTTTGTCTACTGAGTAACACGACCGGTGCCACTAGTGGAGCAGGAGTTGCTTACACTTAAGTAGCAACTGAACTCACCCTGTTTTTTGTAGGGTTCGTGTTACCCCAGCTTTAGTTTTCAGTTTAGTGTTGTGTGTTCCATGTATGTCTTTCGTTTCATTTTGTTGGCCATGGTCTTGTCTGTCTTCCGACTTAACGATTTCTGTCTGCCCCTTTGGTATCTTCGAAATCCTAAACTTTATACATGTAGTAAGTCATGGCATTACTTAACCAGGTGCCCATGACAGTCGTTAACTAATTTCTAAATGATGTTTTTCATACATAAGTTTGAATATTAAGCTAGCTAAAGTGTCATATGCAAATGTGACGTTAATGCTTTATATTCTTGAAAATAAAAATGGATAGAATACTGATGTTTCTATTCAAAATTCAAACAAATCAATTTTCATGATAGCATAATGGATAAAATACTATTTCAGTGTTTTATTTTCCAACCCGGGGAGAAATTCTATTCTAATTATTCAAATTCAGCTGTCTGGACCTTGTTAAATTGTCAATATATCATTCGGAAGTGTTTGTAAAGACAGAATTTTGGCACTGAAAGTTTCCATCCAAAAATCAAATTACAGAAATGTTCCGAGATATTAACATAATCCTAGACAGGAAATAAATAAATCTTTGGCATGACCATTATTGCGAGAAATTAATATGCAGTAACTCGGTATATAAACAATTTTAGAAAAAAATAGAATATTCTTCCTGGTCGAGCTTCAAGTACACCCATAATATTGGTCTGTTTGTTTTTTAAATTCAAAAAGATGATATTAAACTGATCACCATTTACTAGCAAAGATTGATCTGTTCACTGCCAAATGTCTGGCTATTTCTGCTTCTTTTACTAATAAAACTGACCGCTGCAATATGGCTGAAGTATAGTAAAAAGTTGAGTAAAACACCAATCAAACAAACATAAACATTGCAAGTGACAAGGATCAGCTAAACACATCTGCAACAGAAACTGCTTTCAGAAAAGTGAAAAGTGAAAGAAAAATCCAATACACTCTTTCCGAATAAATAAACTTATCGTAGGCAAAGGTACATGAGCGCTGCTTTCCGAATATATTAAGCCTATCGAAGTCGAAGGTCCGTGAGCGCTATTTGTATCACATCATAATTGTAAAAGACCTTATTGCCGTCTATGATAAATTGGTGATTTTTCTAATACAGATAAGCGCTTAACGGTATCGCTTATATTGGAGCTGTTTTCTTCATATTAAGATTTTGAATTATGGAATATATTCCATATTGTTTCTTTTGAATATCTGTTGTTGTTGTTATAAGATTATAAGAGGTTGTTATAATGTTATAAGATGTTCTTGTTCCAGCAGATAAAGCTCGAATCTATATTATGTTGCGATAAAGAAGAAGCAGGGAAAAAGAAGGTTCAAAAGGGATGAATAGTAAAAAAAAACAATAAAGAAAGGCAAACAGAACTAAAAAATAAGGTGAGGAGCCCAATAAACGAAAGATAATATGGATATAGTAAAAATCTGGACCTAGGGTAAAAGCTATTTAGCAAACTTTTAAATTACAAATGGAATATTTCTTTGTGAAGCCTACAAGTGTACAGATTAAAAAATGTTTATTAAATTATCAAATGGAAACAATGGAGGGTTATTTACATAATGGTAAGGTATGAATAATAGAAGAATGCTTAGTATGTATTATAAAAGGAATTCGAAGATACCAAAGGGGCAGACAGAAGGTATGTATATGGTGCTTCATGTTTTTTATTTTTAACTGAGATGAGTGAAGTATATGACATAAGATAAACAAAGACGAAAAATATATGGTTTTGTTTTTATTTCAAAATTTAAAACTGCAATAATCATCTTTACATCAATTGTAGATGTATCATACTCCTATCCATGTCTAGTGCATTGCTTTTGATCTCTTGAATAGTTTTCATCTATTAGACGATCGTTCTTAGATGTCATGTTTCCTTTGATGTTGGGAATAACGCAACATGCTCTATAACAAACTGGTCAATTCTATTCTCGGTTGCAGTCCAGTACTCTGGCTTTTAAAAAATACTTTACTCAAGGCAATAGTACCCCAACCCGTAGCTTCCAGTTACTCAGTGGCACAGTCAGGTGAATTATTTATTTGGTTTATATATAGGAAAGTGGTCCAAGGATTGACAGATGCCAACTTGAATAGTCGTATAATTTTTTTTAATATTCTCACGGCTAGGTAAGGAAAAACAGGCATTTAAGCTACCTACCCCAACAATTAGGTATGCATACATATTTTTGTAGGTACCCTTAAAAATTTATATAACATAATTAAACAAACTTATTGAATTCGTTTCTTTATCAAAAAAATTCGGAATCATATACATATAATTCAACCAAACTACCGTTAAAGAAGAAACATTTCACTAGACCAAAGAACGTTCAAGTTGTTTTAGTGAAAACATAAAAGAGCACTGCACGCTTCTGTTCAGAAATCTCAACGAAATGTATCGTATCCACAGATGTGCTATAAGGTACACAATCTTTCTTTGTTATTGACCTTGCTTGCGCATATTGGCAAATACAAGCCAGTGTAAAACCGACCGGAAAACGTTTTTGTAACCCATAAGGACCCTTTCAATTAAGTGAATGACTCTGGGCTGTCAAATAGTCCGGCTAATCTTAAGCACCTAATGGAAATTGCATTAAGAGGCTTACCTTGGAAACGATGTCAATTTTTTTTCTAGACGATGCAAGTCTTTGACAAATACTTTAAAAAGGAAATGGCGAACAAATAACTATTTTCCAAAGAATTAGTAATTGCTACCTATAATATGTGCGTTATTTAACGAAGGAGTGTTTTATTTAAGGCACGTTGATTCAATGTAGCCCTTGCGAAATAGAAGCAGTTAGGAACAGGCAAACTCGACAGAAAGTATTTGAGATTATGTCTTCCCTCAAAATTACAGTTAAAATTTCCGTTATTACAGAAAGTTTATCGCAATTTCCCATCACCCATGAAAGAACGAAAAAATGACAGTCAATTGATAACAATTCTCCTGCCCATTTTATATTAGATTTTTAAGGATAAAAAACATATATTTTGAACTGAACTTTTTAATTTTTATTATTTTTTATATTTTATATAAGCAGATTTACGAACTACACTTTGAGTGTAATGTGCTTATTCAAGCACACATCAGGTCTTAGAGAGTGCGAGTGTATGTGAAGCTTTAACTTTGAGGTATTTTCAGGAATTTTACTCTTGGTTACTTTCTGACATCAATATACATCTTTTTGCTTTATACTAAGATTAACAAATGATAACATCTTTGACTTTGAAAAAGACATTTTACAGACAGTACTATTCATGTTATATAGCGTCCATATTTATCGGTTACCTCTGTGCAGGTTTTTTATTTACTTTACTTTCTCGATATATAGGTAAAAAGGGTTGGGGTGGATACCGGGAAAACTAGTTACTCCACCACACCTGTGCTCATCCAAGCCAGGATATCTAGATCATTCTATTTGTCTTGTGTGTATTTTGTCTGTGTAAATTGTTGGATGATGGTCAAGTACCACTTTGTTATATCCATTGAGCGATCTTAGTTTGACATGTTTGAGTTAGTACCCTTTGGCTGGATTATTAGTGAGAAATTTAATTTTTGTCCTGCCTCTTTATAGTTCATTAAGGGTAGGTTTACAGCAACGAAATTTTTACAGCTCTTTTAAATATTTTCATGTATGCATAATATCAGTCTTTAATAAAATGCAAAGATATCTTTTTCACCTAGGCTTACAATTAAAAAAAAAAAATAATTGAAAGTTACCATTTTTCCACCTGTTATAAAATTTAGAATATATGAGCGAGTCCATGTTCAAGCGACTGGCCGAATGCATATTGCGCCCAGAAAACAAAATGCCATACTCATATATTTAATCAATTTTGTTCCTAAAATAAACTAAATATTAACAAAATTAAATCAAACTTGTTCCTTTTTACCCTATTGCACTATCGCTTGTAGATGGCCTTAAATATTAATCTATAACTCAACGGCTTGAGAAATAAACTATGTCTTTTAACGAGATAACTCTTATATTTAAAGGGTTATATCACGATTTCTTATGGTCAGGTATCAGACATATGAGATACGTTTCCTAAATAATCAAGACGTTGACTCCATTTTTGGAGAAGCATTTTCGAAGAACTGGGTTTGAGATTTTTATAAATAGAAATCTAAGGATATAAATCTATGTGGTGTCTTTATTTGTAATCGTGGTCAAGACTGAATAAGGAACTAATAAACAATCATTCAATATAGCAGTCCTGTTTCTAGATCTCCTTGACAATAATGAGAATTTCAGAATTCGATATCTCCTCTCCTATTAAAATTAAGTTAATTCACTCAACAATTAGTCTACTCCCTGATAAATAAACAACCACCGAAACAGTTATGCAATAGCAAGTGAACATTGCCTCTAATCTAATGTTTCCTGACCATATAGATTTGAAAACAGTGCTAATAAACTAATCTTATAATACTTTAACAGTCATACAATTGCAAGCAAGAGCTTCCCGGGTCGCCTCAGCAACTGACCTGCATTATCTCTCTTACAACATTTCTTTATTATGGTGTAACATTGTTTCCATCTTTTTTGGACACTTTATTCATTGTGTTTGCCTTGTGTACACGTCAAACAAGACCAAATGAAAAAAGTAACACTATTTTTCATTTCTATAGTCCCTGCCATTTCGAATTTTTAGTCGATATACAAAATTTATAGTCGATATAGAGTGCTGAACTTTTCCATTTCTCTAAAACGTTCTGAGTCTGAGACTGCTCACATTACAACATCTGCCTGCTTCATAACTTTAGCATTGAGATGAAAATAATACTGGGGTATCAATAACTGTTTACAATCTTATTCAAAATTTTGTCGTTGTCTCTGTTTATATATACTATAACATGAAAAAATAATGGGTAAATGTGAGTGAGACCGCACTCCAATCAGGGGAAAACAGAGGTAGTTTTCAATCTAGAGATCTCCACAAAGCCTTCCTTAAGGATGAAATAAAATTCTACGTAAAATGTTTTAAACCGCCACAAATAAATTAAACGTATATACATAAAATAATACTACTCTAACTTGGCATTTAATGGTGTTAAATTTTGATTGTACTACCTCTTTTCGGGTTCTAATCTGATTAAATGACAGATTTTATTTACAGGAAGATAGAATACCTCCTATAAAAGGGGTTTCAGAGATCGAACTTGATATATAAATTCTCAAACAAAATTGTCGGAATAGGAATATAAGATTTGTAGTCCATATTGGCAGAACAAGTTTGAATTTGAAATTTGCATCTTGAGATCATGAATTAAAAAATATGATGTGAACGTTATTCCGGTGCTCAAGCTCCGACTTCGATCGGTTTTTGCTTGAAATTCCTACAGACGCAGTGTTTGGTAGGGAAAAACTAGCATCTGACGCCACTGGAAGAAGATATTCAAGGGGTTTAAAAATTTATGAAGCGTCGTATTTTCTCATAACACTTGCAATATATTTTACATCAAAATTTAGGCTGACTATAGAGGAGCTCTATTTCCAGGTGAATAAACCGAAATACCAGCTTCTAAATGCTGTTACCGACCGGGGTAGTTAAATTATATTTATATTTTTACATATTTAAATATTTTTTTCCAACTAACAAGCGCCCTTTTTCTGAGTGGAAATAATTCAAGTGGAAAACCTGGGGGCTTTTTGTTTGTCTCCATCTTCTTCTTCCTGTCCGTGTTACAAAGTTTAAACTTTTATAGCCACTTATAATTCACAGTGGATTATATTACAAGTAAAATAGTTCTAAATAAAATCTAACACTAGTTCTGCAAATTATAATAATTAAATACTGTAAATGTATAAATTATTGCGATGTTTTTATTACTGCGAATATTGCGACAGGGTTAGAATCGCAAAAAATTAAACCTCGCATTTCAGATTTGTGAGAAGTATTCCAACACAAGTTTTAAGAAGTCGCAATCATAAAAATCGCATTATCCTCTAAAATTGACAAATCGCAACAATAAATACACACTACACACAATAATTTCAGAATTTACAGTATGTCATTAAGTCGGCATTGTAGTGGTTACTTTGCTACTTCTCTATAAACTTTGTCTTGGATCGAAGTTGGTATCACCGTTGAACATGATTTATCTCTCTTACAGCAATTAACAAATAATGCTAAATCATTTTTGTTTTATAACCAGAAATAGTGTGGCTATTCCTTTGTCCTAAAAAAGTTCGCCGAATCGATTTCTGTCTGAAGTATGCGTGATCTGTTAATTAAATCAATTCCTTCGAATTCCTGTTAATTGTTCTTATCTTATAAAGTAGCTGTATGTGTTGTTAACAGCATCTGTCTGGTAAACCTCTAACGGTTATTTTGTCATCTTAGTCATCCATATTTAACCAAAGTCCTGAACATTGAAGGAAACTGAAAACTTGATATCCATTAAAGAAATGTCATTTTTCAAACTGTTGATGGACAGCTGACGCGACAATATAATATCGAACGTTATTAAAGCTAAGTAAACATTACCCAGGACTCAAGCTAAAGGTTTTTTGTGACACTGTCCTCGCTACCTTATTGGGTACCCGAGATCAAAGGTCCAAATAAAATCATTTTTACCTGTAAAGTGTCCGGACTCACCGTATGGCTTGATTCGCTTAAAAATTCCACTTCTGTATTATCAATTATAACCATAAAGGATAGATAGCAAGAGAATAAACCAGATATGCAAGAAAAAAACCCTCAAATCAGTTTCTGAAATCAAACTTTTTCCATTTTGAAAATTATCTGTATAGGAAAAAAGTCTGATGTATGAATTTATCATTCAAGCCACAGCTCAATTCATATTTGTCAAAAAGAGATCAATGATAGAAATATTGCATTAGTTAAAAGTAATATTTAAAATTAAGGATACTGTTTTTTTCTATAATGTCATCATCATGATATTGTTGAAATGCTCGAATCTTGATTTCGTCGAATTGGTTATAATTTCAGAAAAAACTATTAAAATTAGAAAGGCTCTAAAATTGATTCTATTTTCAAGTTTGATAACTGTGTTAAAATCCAAAATAATGGTTACACTGAATTTTGACGTTTAGTCAAAAAGATTTATTATGAAAATATACGGAAAAAATATGCTGGAGTGGAGAGTCTCTCTGACATTTACCCCTTATCTTATCATTTTCATAAATACAAAGGACTTTAAAAAGCCTGTAAAGTTTAGTTTTCCAGTATTATGATGTGATATGAGTGCCAAAGATAGAATATTTAGAGAACTCCGCAAGGCTTGGATAGCTTGGTTTTCCAATATAAGTTTGTTGATGAGTGGCAAAAGTTGAATATCTAGAGAACTCCGCAAGGGTTTTGCTTGTTTTTCAATTTTAAAGATGTAGATCGGGACCAAATGTTGAACATCAAGAAAACTTCAAAAGTCTTTTAAAGCTCGCCAGTTTTAAAGTTTTCCAGTAAAAGGTTGTAGATCAGTGCCAAATGTAGAATATCTAAGAGAACTTTGCAAGGATGCAAATATGTTTGTTGATGAGAGCCAAAAAAATATCTAGAGAACTCTGCAAGGCTTGCAAGTCAAGTGTAGAATACCCATGCGACAGATCAAAAGTGCATAGTCCAAAGAGACAAGACAAATTAGAAACAAACCAAAAGATAAAACGCAAACAAAACGAACAAATGTTTTGAATCTACGAACCCCCCAAAAACAGTGATCAGGTGTTCTAGAAGGGTAAGCATCCCCTGTCTTGCGCGCAACACCTGTCGTTGAGTCCTTAATGTCAAAATCGGTGTCAAATCAGGATGTCAAAATCAGGAGCGTCAATTTATGTCAAAGTCCTATATAAACAGAAGTGGGATCAGGTGTCTGTCTAGAAGGATGAGCATCCCCTGTCTTGAGCGCAACACCCGTCGTGGAATCCTTAAACGCTAATTCGGGTTAACGTCAATCCGAGAATAGGTCAACATTTTTTTGTATTACTGGTAATAGATCAATAACTAGTTGAGATACAGTGATACCACATGGAATAACCAATTCGTGATGGCGACCAAAAAATTTTAGGAGGGACTTGGTATTCCAGCATAAGTTTGTCGATGAGTGCCAAAAGTTTAATATCTAAAGAACTCTGCAAGGCTTTTAAATATTGGTTTTCCAGTATAAGTTTGTAGATGATTGCCAAATATTGAATATCTTGAGGAGACAACAATTATTCCAAAGCTTGGTTATCCCGTATAAGATTGTATATCAGTGCCAAATGCTGAATATCTATATACCTCCGCAAAGGATGAAAAGCTTGGTTTTCTAGTCAAAGTTTGTTAATGAGTGCCAAATGTCGAATATCTAGAGGACTCCACAAGGCTGACAAAGGCTGGTTTTCCAGTATAAGTTTGTTGACGAGTGCCAAAAGTTGCACTGCTAAAGAACTCCGCAAGGTTTGTAAAGCTTGGTTTTCCAGTAGAACAGTGCCAAATGTTGAATATTTAGGAAATTTCGCAAGGCTTGCAAAGCTTAATTTTTCCAATATAAAGATGTAGATCCGTGACAAATGTTGAATATCTAGAGAACTCCAAAGGCTTGCAAAGCTTGGTTTTCCACTATAAGGTTGTAGACTCGTGCCAAATATTTAACTTCTATAAAACTTCAAAAGACGTGCAAGCTTGGTTTGTCTGTATAAGGTTGTAATCAGTGACAAAAGTTGAATATCTAGAGCACTCCGCAAGGTTTCGTAAGCTTGGTTTCCCAGTAGAACATTGCAAAATGTAGAATATCTAAAGGCCTCCGCAAGGCTGGTACAGCTTGATTTTCCAGTATAAGGATGTAGATCAGTGCCAAACATAGAACATCTAGAGAACTTTGCAAGGATAGCAAAGCTTGGTTTTTCCAGTATAAGGATGTATATCCGTTACTAATGTTAAATATCTAGAAAATTCCACAAGGCTTGCAAAGCTGGGTTTTCAAGTATAAGGTTGTATATCGGTGCCAAATGTTGAATATCGAGAAATCCGCAAAGTTTGCGAATCTTGGTTTTCAAGTATAAATTTGTTGATGATTGCCTAAAGTTTAATGTTTAGAGAATTCCACAGGCTTGCACCGTATTGTTTTCCAGTATGAGGTTGCGGATGAATGCCAAAGGTTGAAAATCTAGAGGACTCCGCAAGGATTGTTTGTTTGTTTGTTTGATTGGGGTTTAACGCCACTTTCAACAATATTTCAGTCATATCGCGGCGGTCCGCAAGGATTGCAAAGCTTGGCTTTCCAGTATAAGGTTGTTTATAAGTTCAAAAAGTTAAATTTCTAGAGAACTCATTAAGACCCTCAAAGCTTGGTTTTCAAGTATAAGGATGTAGGTCCATGACAAATGTTGAATACCGGTATCTAGAGAACCCCGCAATGATTGCAAAGCTTGGTTTTCCAGAATAAGGAGGTACCCCCAAAAAATACCGGTGCTTCCATTGATATTTGATGAGTGGTCAGTGTGTAACTGAAATCCAACGTTCAATGATTATTTTGACCATTTGTTTATTATTACTTACGATGACCATCGTTTATTATGACAGCCTACTATATAGACACTTCAGTTTGATTTAATCTGTATCAGTTATCGTAATGACTAAAAAAAAATTGATATTCAATCAATGTAGAGTTTTCACGTTTAGCAGTTTAAAATTTTGCTTCAATTTCTATTGATTGATC
>JAULBM010347894.1:0-12273 GCA_032357055.1 Geukensia granosissima | reverse complement strand
CCACACTTGCTCCTTTTTATTTAGTTTTTCCTTAGTCGCGTCATGGGAGATCGTAGGACAACCCATCTGAGTTCTCGATAGCCAATCAGTTATGCCTCACTGGTGTAAAGGCGATTTGTCCGACATAGCGCTTTGATAAAGCTCTGAAACGTTCTGAAGGGAAATAATTCACCGCTGACATGAACTCAATTGGAATGTCCTTAGATCTCCTACGACATGACCAAAGAAAAAAACAAATAAAAAGGGGGACCAGGGCAGAAATCTAATTTTAATTAGATTGACTAATTTTTTCTGAAAAAGTGGTGCCATATTATATATTCTTCAATATAATGTTATCAAATTTATGTGCTCTGGAAAGCACCTGTTTGAACATGAGATTGAATTATTTGTCTTCTTTTTTATTCCATAAATCACACACAAATTCTATTTGATCTTAGTAACTTCAGTTGCAAATGGAGAATACAAATAGAGCAGTTAACAATGTTTACTTGTAGAAGTAATATACAGTTATTGACTGGATTTGGGAAGGGCTTGCCAGACCTCATGCCAAAATGGCTGTGTGTTTCTTCTTGCCATAGTTTTGTTTGTACTTTTTTTTCATATCTCAGTGAAAATGGCATGACATCATGTGGTAGTTGTGAGATGTTGCTCGATGAAGTATAAATGAGCCCTAATAGCTATTTTGTTAGGCCAGAAAGTTGGAAGAAGTCAAAGGCTGCTCCTTACAACCAGTCTAGACCTAACACATTACTTAATTACATGATATACTCATCCAAGAGAATTCACTCCATTGTAGACTGTTGACCAGGGCAACAGGCAATGTCTTTTTAACAGTGATGGTACATAAATGTTCACATAAAAATAGTGTTTTAAAGAAAAATGTTATTACGGTATAACAAATCAGTTTTAAACCGTTTCAAGTTGCAAAACTTATTTACAAGTTTACATTTTTATCATCTTTGCAACCATTTTCTTTCTGTAAATGTGGAAACTTTCTTGACACTAGTTTTGAGCTGCAGAATAATTATTTATTATAGAAATTAATGCTATTTTGAAGGAATTTATTAATGTGTAAACTCAGCTGAATCACTCAAAAACTGAATAAAATCAGAATGTAAAGTTTGTGAATGAAAGGCTGAGTTTACACATCAATAAATTCTGTAAAATTAAATTTATTGCTTATAATTCCAGTTAATTAGTCAATTTAAAATGTTACAATATAGCTCCAAGAGAAGAAATATTTTTAGGTCGTATTGATTTAGTCTCGTGATGTCATCAGTATTGGTTTATCAATGTGAAAACTTCTGTTGTCATGGTAATGCCCAATATTTTACAATATTGGAATTATTAAATATTAAATTTGTTCAAGTAAAATAAAAACAGGTGTATATGAAGAACATGAATATATCTTTAATATGACAGTTGCCATGTGTTCTAGAAATCATTTTTATATGTCAACAAGGTTGTAATCTATTTCTATCTTTACTTTGTAACATTTATTTTACTTGAATATTATTTCTTGTATTTCTGTAAAAAAAATACACTATGATTTCTTTAGACAAGAAATAATTATTTAGATGTATTATTCTATGTTAAACAGTGTAACGTTTTTATAAGTTTTATAATCATGTATATACAATTGATGTCTGGTTGTGAACCTGATAAATTAGTGCTTAGAAAGTAAAAAAAATACATGAGGCCTGTTTTTGTGTTTCTTAGGCATTGTTGTTTATAAAGTCTAGTCCTTTGCTTCTTATTTCGCGATTAGAATCTCTGAATTTTCTCATTGGTCTTCAGTATTCTTCTTCTCAGACATTTTGGATACCAGAGTGTTTATTCTCTGACGTTGTTTAAAAATTCCAAACGACATAGTCGATAAAGTAAAGTTTTTTTGTTTCTGATTGGCTTATTCTGATTTTTAAAAGAGTTTCCTCTGAGACTACAAGGCCAAATGGAAACAAACTTTGACAGGAAACATCTATAGAAGATACTTTAAACACCTGACCCATTTTGTCTAGATCAAAATACAAACATGGCTGTACCAGGCAATCCTTTCTGATTGGCTGATATTAAAAACAGCTAGGCCAAGTTTCCTTGTTTTGTACTCATGGAACTACAGACATGGCTGTCAAGGACAATTCTTGTTTCTGATTGGTTTATTAAAAAGACCTTCTTATCTGTACTTTTCTTTGCTTAAGTTTCCAATCAAATAAACTCCATGGCAAAGTGTCAGGTTAGCAAACATCCTCAGTCCTCTGTGCCTATAGTCAAAGATAACTTGATGTTGGGTGTAGGCCGTAAGTTCATTGAGGAAATCCGCGCACCCAAAATCGTAATAAAACCTAATGGTTGCCAACCTCTTTTCTAAACTACATAAACATAAAGCATGTTGTCTTTGTTTAAGCCCCCAACAACATTGTTTCCGTGTGTAAATACATTAAACGGGGGAATCTAGTATCTTTAAGAAAGAAACACACTACGAAAATGAAAAGATATGGGGTAAATCTCAGAGAGACCAACCATGAGAAAAACCGGTTGGATTTAAAAATCTAGGTCTCCAAAAGACATTCAACAAGGGTGGAAGTCCACTCCTTGTGAAAAGCTCTAAAGTGCACAAATTGTGTATACTTAAAATAATACTGCTCCTAGCTGAAGAATCAGAAAGCCACCCAATCCAACCAACTTGAATTAAAAAATAAATATACTAAACAAAAATTAATGTAAAAAGAAGATACCTTTAATGAATGCTTGCAATTACTGAAAGCAAGCTCAGGATGAGATTCCTGGCGATTAAACATCAAGCTTCTCAACACAAAATGTCATCAAACACAGTATGTCTGACCATTTAATACCAATGTGTTGTAAATAAACGCGAAGACAAGGCGGATGCAATGCCATATTTATTAATATTTGTGTAATGAAACAATAAGTTTATCAATATCTGTACCAACCAAAAAAAAAAAAACAGTTTTGATGTCTTGACTACAACATTGAACTTGAACCCCTTGTTGATAAGTTTGTTTAACGGAACAGTGAGATTCAATGGATATTTTTGTAATTTATATTTCCTTAATATGTAGGATGTCGTATCAATATTCCTGGACGTTAAACAACAATCAATCAATCAATCAATCGTATCAATATTCCACATTTGCAGTGGTATTTTTGTTACGGTTATAAATTTTTGTAAAAGTATTGAGAAACTTGTGATATCCGTATCCCTGTTGCAAAAAGTTTACCTGTAAGATGTAGGTTGCGATCATTTAAGTCAGAAACTTTGGTACAAACATGGCAAACCAAACTAATAATGAAATGTAAATCCCATACAAAGGAGCTAGAGGCACGCTCCCGCCAAGAAACGGAAAGTTAGGAAAAGAAAAAATTGTCCCTTTTATCGTAAATTTTAGTGCATTAACAAATTTGTCCAAATATTAAAAGGGGGTACGATCATTAGATCATTACTGAAATTAGATTTATTTTACGTAAGTTCTTTAGAATATTTTTTTTTTTTTTAAATTGCTAAAGCATCATCAAAATATCTATTTTTTTTTACTACAACACTTGTGTTCCAACAAAAAGCACCATGAAGCTGGAACACTGTTGTGAACTTACTTTTCATGTGTAGTAACTGCATATGGAGTAAGTTAAGATGGTCTTGTGGTTCCTTTCATAATTCTATTGATGGTAGGTTAGCTGCTGACAGAGAACTACTCAACCAAGGATTTCGTGTAAAGTCGTGTCAATTCGGAAATTTCTCATTCCTCATCCTGACTTGATTAACCATTACAAAATATCAATTCACATATCCCCTCTGTCATTTACTTTAATTCATTTGCAACTACAACAGATTGTGACTAACAACTAACTTTAATCATGAGTAACATTACAGGTGTTACTAGTGGAGACGGAGCTACTTACGCTTCCGGAGAACCTGAGCTCGATCTCATTTTTATAGAGTTCACGCGAAAGCGCCAATTTTTTGCGTGTAGTGTGATGGTATTAAACTAGTTAAATACAACCTCCCTTCAATATGGAAAGAAAACCGTTTTATATCCACCTGTGTGAAGACCTGGGCAAAAATCAACATTCTGAAACCTTAATGCCCTTTTACACGCTATATATGTAACCAATCTATCACACAATGCAAAGGTGTATGAGAAGTTCAAGTCACGTGTCTGTTATATAAGAACTGGATCGTTTTTGTCCTGAACCAAAATCAAAATTCTGATGGCATATTGTTGTCTATATATTTGAGTAAAATACCCATCCATTTTATTGTAATATTTGCCTAAATTTGTGATATAAAATGATTTAAATTGTGCACATCTGGTATGAGTAAGATACATGTCTTGGTATGCAATTGTGACAGGACGGCCTACCGGAGTTGTATTCAGGTAGATATCTAGCCAGTTTAAATCGACTGAGCTAAAAGAATATTTCTTTAGCGCACTCGGTAGCGCGGCTGGCTAGTAACATAGAGGTCCTGGGTTCGATCCCCGGTGGTGGCAGTCGCAATTTTGATTTGTAAACAATGCTGTTACACAATTAATGCTTAAAGTTCTTGTTCAAGGTTCAAACTTCTATCGTGCAAGATTTATTTCATAATCACTGTACCTTTCAGAAGATATTTTATTTTCTAATCCCAATACAATAAATATCACATACTTTTAATTCATCTAGTGACAATAAATATCACAATCCTTTATGATTTAGGCTTTTTATCTACAATGTAAAATTTGTACAGTGAGTGAAATTTGCCATTCGGATCATCAGATGTACTACCGTAAATTATAATGGCATCTCCCGATTGAGGGGTTGTTATTTTCCCTTCCCAAGTACCATTCTCATCACATTCAAGAGGAATATTTTCTACCATTATTTGCCTTAAATATTGAGAAGAAAGACGGATTTTTATTTTTGATTTCGCTGGAAGCTCCCGTGCATTCGGTTCATGTAGCGTTACATGGTATGTTTGTGCGTGTGTAAATACGTATGGCAGAGACTTCACATAATTGTTGACATCTGTACATTTTAAAAGATATTTCACTAGTAACTGTGCCGGCTGAGACATTTCCCCATCCTTCTTCCCATAAATTCTGAGAACATAGGTTCCTGGTGAAGGCGGCCTTGCCTGAACACTATATGTCAGAGTGTCAAACTGATATACCAGAGTATAATCGTCCATCTTCACATGGTCAATGGTTTCCATGGCACAAGTTATATTTCTTACTAGTATGCTTGCAGTAATAGTGATGTGAATCTCTTTTCTGAATATGAGAATTGGTTCCTTGTGAGAAAAGTCTAAACCCCAATCTTTGGCGACTTCCTCAAGTTTAACCAATTTGTTGTATTCCGCCAATGTGATTGGTTGTCTCAAAAGCTGCCAGTTGTTGTTTATCTTCCGGTCAGAACTTGTCCATGGGTAATGGTCATTTATAAACTTATCGGGATCTGTAAGAAACCAGAATTCCTCGTATTTCTTTACCCAGTACCCGCTCTCGTCTTCGTACCCAGCTCCCCAACAGCAGTCGACAAACCTCCAATCGTCATCCACGAATACAGCGTTCCATGCATGGTCAGGGGAGTCATGGGGTGTGTAGGGTATTTCTGGGTCGTGGTCCGTGCGCTTAGCAAACCCAGAAAGATTTACGACAGGAACACCAGCGCTCCTATAGATGAAAAGACTCTTTAATGTACATGTAATTTTAGTTTGTCTACAGTCATAACATATATGTTTGACTTTAGTATAATTTTTTGGTGTAGCATTGATGAGTTTGATTATTACACACATGCATAGAGGAAGTGTATTGCGCCTGTTATCATATGTTTTTGTCCTGGTTATAAGGTAGAATTATGGTCAGTACAGAAAAAGGAGATGTGGTATGATTGTCTATGCGATTGTCACCTTAAACGTGTCAATTTTATTACATAAAAACATCTACATCCCCTAGAATACAGGTTCCCGGCTTAAGACTTGCACATTAAGTATGCATACCCAGAATCCTAATATACCCAACACTTTCTAGGCCTCTTTTATCTTGTTAATTGTAATTGTTGCATATGTAATAGTTTTCCGTTACACTTTTGTATGTATTGGATGCAGTGCAAAGGTATATATATGGTCTTAATTATAATACGTAACCAATAAACAATGCGTTTCTAATAATGATACAGATCTAAAGAAAGCCCTGAAAGATTACATACTTGCACATGGTAGCAAACAAATTGCAATAACCAACAGCATCTCCAGCTCTCCGTCTAAAAACCGTATTGGGATCGGTAAGGGACTCTCCACCACCCTTATTATTAGACGTCTCATACCTGCAAAAAAGTATAGTTTTATTTAATATTTATAATATCGCTTAAAGACAATCAACCTTTTGGAAACGAATTCAGCAAATCTTTTGTTATTACGAATATGGGTAAAGATTTTTGAATCGATATACGGCACCCAGTATAATTATACTTACGATATGTTAGCTGTTATCCAAACGAAGAACGATCTGACTTTCTCCTTGTCCGTGTCAGCTATGGCTACAAGATACTTGGTCAAACTTTTTATAGATTTGAGTGCTGAACCGGGAACCTAAGACAAAAACATAAAGGATTCTTAAGTAGACAACACTTACACAGGAAATATTCAATATTTTGTATAATAGTTTTTTCATTTCATTCCGTTCAACCCGACACTTGTTGCTTTTATTTTTATATGAATTGCTCAAACATTTAGACAAAAAGATCTTACATGATGAACCAGTGGTAGCAGAGACTTTTACCTGACATCTGAAAAAACTTTTTGTACCAATATTAAATTAAAAATCTATATTTAACATAATCAAATGGCCATAACGGGCATAACAAATCAACAACGTGTCCTCACAAATTCATACCCAACACATTACTAATTCATTTGTGACAATACAATTATGCAAAATCTCATCACACTATTGGTATAGACATACCTTACAGCATATTTCATCTATTGCTTTCAGATATTTCAAACTTCAAACTTGAAAACATAAAGCTGTGTAACAGTAAAGGTACTTACACGCACTTTTCCTTCTTTATCGATCAATTTAAAAAAAAACTGGGGAGAGGGGTTAAAAGATATCAACTTCCTACACAGCAAATTAATGCTCTCAGGCGAAAGTGTGAGAAAAAAACTGGTGGTGATTGATGGTGTAAAACGTCCTACACAGGAACTTCGTGTCCTCAGTCGGACAGCCACTATTGGAACGTTGTTGTATAAATGTGACCTTAAAAGTTGTTGGAATAAATTGGTCAGGAGACTTGGTTTAGTTGATTTAACTTGGTCGACTTGGTGTCTTTGTTTCAAGAGGGTGTTATGCAGTTTTCAAAATGACGGTGCTATGCAGTTTTCAAAATAGACAGAACATTGGTCTTTAAGAATGTATAAGGTCGTACTGTTTAGCTATCTGTAACTGGGCTTTAAACTGGTCTTACATTTAAAGCATGGTCGTCGATTTCTTTGAATTTTTCAATATCTGAATATTTGATAATTTCTTTCTTCTTTCCAATAGGAGCTCTCAATATATAAGGGACTGGGGAGTTTTTAAGTCTCCCCATACAGCCTTGTGAAATTCCTCCACAAAAACAGCCGACAACATCACCATCTTGAACATCATCTGCCTCGACATGGACATCGATTGATGGCTGACAACCCATTTTTAGCTGAATGTAAAACAAAATAAAAACGTAGGTAAAAAAACACCATTTATGTCGCAAACATTATTATAATTAGTGTTTTTTGCGATAAAGGGTGATATTTACCGTGAACTGTAAAAAAGTATTGTTCAAGTATATTTCTGTAAGAACATAAAAAAAATACATAAATCACACGGTGATGGGGCAACACGAACCTCACAAAAACCTGAGGTAGACATCGGTGCTTCGGAAAGGTAACCTGGTTTAGTCTTCCACAAAATAAAACATTCCTGCAGTCGTACTCAGTATATGTCACAAACTACAAGAGGATAACGGAACCGTGATAGTGAAGGAAAAATATCCACTGCCTTCTGTGACACGATCAGTTGGCCACTATGATGACAGCAAATCATTGACAGGAAGCACAAGCTATGCAGTCGAATTAACTCAATGACATCTCCTGAAACAAATTGTCCAATTGGAACCTGGATCTGATTTGATGGAATGGACCATTGGTGGTAACCTGTCAGATTTATAGATAACAAACTGTCCGTCAAGATGACAACCTTAGCCTACCTTAACATACACCTTCATACACCTTTACAATAATCCTATAAAATTTGTTCTTATAAATATGAAAATGTAAATATTACTTTTTGTCTAAATCATCTGGATATTCGGAGGCAAATGCATGTACTTTGAGAGGTCCCTTTTACAATTATATCTGACGACCCTATCCTCTTGTTCAGCCACTGAAGGCCCAACGAAAATCTTAAATGATTAACCAATGAGGTGCTAGCTGATCCGTTTCGATTTGATACGTCATGCTTTCTGAACATTGGATTAAACAGATTTAACGTAAAACAGTTCAGTTTTACGATCCAAAATAGGCGTCAGTAATGCATTCGGACAAGTAAAAGAGAAATTGACAAGAGCATTTCAGTATATGAGGTTCTTTTTGTATTTGGTTTGTACCATAAATTGCAACTTTAAGGGATTAAATCTATGAATATCCAGTCCTTATTTCTTATTTATTAAAAGAAATTTAAAATTGGTTGTATACACTTCGCAAACTAAGTTAAACCCGCCACGTTATGATTTTACATATTATTTTATCTTTCAATATTTATCATTCGGAAACTAATTTCTTTTTCAAAACTTTGCAACTTCAATGATAGATAATTTTTCTTAATGAAAAAAATAAAATAAAATAAAAAGTCTTGTTAACATATAAAAATGTTACTTACAATGTAAACTGAAATTTTCGATTTCCTTACGTCGTCATAGTGACAAGCTTAGTGCTTGTTTTATGCATTCTAGACTTTAAAACAAAAGAAATTAAAACGAATTATATTTCATACTTACCGACAAAAGTATTGGAGTGTAAAGTTTAAAGTTGTCCTTTTATTATTTTGTTTTACACTTGAAAAGTGATCCGTTAATTTAATTTAACTGTTCCAATACCATTCTGTATATTTCTAGTTTTCTTTTCAGTGCATTCACGAGAATCCTACAGTTTGTTTGACTTGAATGTCCCCACCCAAAACGCTCAAATCATATACCAACTAAAGAGGAGATCCTATACTCTCAAAAGAGGTTTCTCGCAAGAATCGGACTTGGTCACGACTTTGCAAAATTAGACTAATGTTTTGATGGAAAACAGCATTAATAAAAGTTAATTTCTTTAAATCGGTTCAATTAAATTTCACTCTTATCTTAAAATATTACAGAAGTGCATGCATTTTTGGGTCATGATGGCATTTAGATAAATGTAAATGTAACTTAGGTGCTTCGCAAGCGCAGCATGATACAACCGCAGCATGTTGATATGTGAAAGGTGAACAAATGAACTTTGGTTAAGTGCGGACACAGTATTCTGTTGGAAACAGTAATGTGCTGGACTCCGTAATGTGTTGGACACGGTATAGTGCTGGACACGGTAAAATGCTGGACACAGTATTATGACTGGATAAAAGATCATTTTGATTCATATTATCCTCAAAACTGATGTCACTTTGTTAAACTTTCCATAAGGAATCTTATTGAGAAACCCCATCAAAATCAGATAAAAAATAAAATTGAATCCCCCAACTTTGACCACTTGCACGAAAACGGTAAGAGATAGAGAAAACTTTTTTACTACTCACTGAAGGCTCTCATTGAGATGAATCAAATGAACATAAAAAAATAATAAAAAAATATAATAAAAAAACACGAAAATCTGACAAATAAAATTTATCATCTCCTGCTCCTGCATATTCACAATTTTTACCCTATGACCCCTTTTTACGAATATGGGTAATGCTACAAAAATGCTAGCAGTAACTTTTGTTGCATTTTTCATGAGGAATCATTTGGAAAAATCCCCATCAAAATCGAATTAAAAATAAGATTTTTCAATATTATATGAAATCAAATTCCCCCTCCCCCAACTTAGACCCCCTTTATCTCGAAAACGGTAAGAGATAGAGAAAATCCATTGACATACTACTGAAATCTCTCATTATGAGGAATCAAATGCAAAATCCCTTTTTTAACCCTTTGACTCATTTTATACAAAAATCGGTAAATGCTACAAAAAGGCTTGGAGTAACTTTTTTGCATTTTTCATGAGGAATCACCAAAATCGAATTAAAAATAACATTTTTTCCACATTTTACGAAATTGAATTCCCCCTCCTCCCTCTACTTTGGCCCTTTTAAACTCGAAAACGCTAAAAGGTAGACAAATCCATTGACATACATAAAACCCTTTGTCAGTACAAGGCAGGTTTGTATTGTGCTTACTTCTTTAGAATATAGAGGCCCCTTATGGGGGGGTCCTAGTAATCACATAATCACCATTTTTTTGCCAATATAATCACATAATCATTAAATATTTGCCTTGGTAATCAAAAATTGATTATCTTTAGTAATCAAATAATCATAAACTAAAATCTTTGTAATCATTAAATAACAGTTTAAATGTTAAATATTTAATAACAAAAAAGCTTCAACAGTTGTAAATAACCTTTTAGATCATTTTATTTTTTTTAACTTGGTAATCATTTAATCAAAAATACAGTCGTAGGTAATCAAATAATCACGAAATATCTGGCTTAATAATCAAATAATCATTAAAAAAACGGCCAAATAATCACATAATCAAAAACCCCATGAGGGGCCTCTTTGATATTTACATGATCTCTTTGTTATACTGATCAAACTTATTAAAGTCAAATCAGCACGTAATAAATATTTAGCGTAAGAAAAAAATCATTAAAATCAATGGGAATAACCACCAAATTACGTTACTACGGATACTAATTAGCATGTAAATTAATTAAAGATTTCTACCATTGCAGTGTGATATATACCTGCGTCAGGTGAATTAATCATTAATAATTCATGTTTTACCTTCGAACAGAAAAACAAGAAAATAGCCCAGAAAAGATCTAAGGTGTTTAAGAACACTCGTGGGACCGACAGATGCAAGGGGGTCTTAATTAAATCTTTGTTTTGACTTCTTATACGTTAATTAATAATTAATTGACCGATAAGAAAAAAAGCTCAAGATATTTGTTTAGTATGAGTTTGTAATATGTTTTAAAAGCATGGGAAACATTTTGTGAAACGGACATGAAACTAAAAAGGACATATTTCTTAAGTTTAATTTGGGCATTCGGTAAGTATTGTGTCTTTTTATGAGAATACTCAATAGGAATGAGTGAAAAAATTAAAATGTGTTGTGTTAATATCGAAAATTTTACGATAAATTAATAAATCTTATTTTGATCGCAACTTATTCTACATTAGCTGGACATAGGAAAATAGACAGACCCGAAAATTTATATTATATTTCAACGGGTTGTTTTAAATTTATAAAATACACAGATTTCATTATTACGACACTCGAATCCCAACGAAATGTATTAAAATTCATGATCAGTTTTGGTGAATGTTTAGTAACTGCGATTAAATTTTGATATTATCTTACAAGTTTTGCCAAATTTATTTTTACCACTTCTACCAAAAAGTGCAATACTCCACATGAACAGATCAATTCTAAACCAGGTCCAAGTCTGAATCGTGTGTATCATATTATTTATAACAATGTTATCAATTGTATTTGGATTTTGAACCAGCAAGTTCCTTAATTGATACTTCATGTTGTCTCCCGTTGTCAACGTTCTGTAGATCGACCTTAGAAAGGCGCAGTTGGTTTTTAAGGTTTTTTTATATCGCTTTGTTACACGAGCATCACCTATATAGATGAACTTGAAACCAAAAGATTGAGCCAACCTTTTCTTCTTTCTCTGCAGAAGGCTCGCAAACATGTTTAACTTGGTCACATACTTTATGTGCCTGACCCAAGCCAAGAAAACCTGTATTCGAGTGGATATGGATGTTTTAATAAGTGTTACATGTTTTACATTGAACACTTACTTGGCTTTATTGTTATACTTGAATGTCATCACAATATATTTTGTGGGCCTTTTTCAGTTTGCCTTAAGTTGTACTTAACAAGTGAAAATATAGACAAATGCACATTGTTAATTAGTTAACTAGACGTTGATATTATGATTGATAAACTTTATATCTAGACTTGTTTATGTGTACTATAATATAC
>JAULBM010347883.1:0-12274 GCA_032357055.1 Geukensia granosissima | reverse complement strand
GGAGTAGATAGACTGCCTAGGTCTGTAGGACAAGAACCTAGCTATGATTTGTGCCTTGCCGTTTCGAGCTTTTCCAATAACATGGGACCTACCAATATCATTAAGCGTTATATTCTGACCAAGTTTGTTATTGCAGATGTTGAGAACAAGTTCATCAGTGTTTACAGGGTGAACTATTCTTCCTCTGTTATCCACTGGTACTTCAATATTGTGAAAGCGTAAGCTTGTCCCCCTAGAGTACTGCTCTTGACTCAGTTATTTTCTGATAGAGAGAGTCGATCTCACAGTCATGTTCTCTATGCGGTATAATTCGGTCCTTCATTGCAGTTTCTAGTGTGGCTATCTGGATAAACTGTTAGCAGATTTTTTGCTTTGGTCATCAATGATTTCTTGTTGTTTTTTTACAGTTTCAAGCAAAGGCTGGATCTTACCTTCAACACAAGTTTCGATCTGCGACTCGATTACAGCTGTGAGACTTTCTGCAATTTTTGTTGATAAAACGGGAATTATAGTATTCAGTACCTCAGGATCGCCGAGAGCCTCCAGTACCTTGTCTGTAATATTTTTTCGTAACACCGGGCCCTTTTTAGACTCAACCCCGACGTCTCGGAGATCACCGATAGAATTTCTCCTGCGAATTTGTCTGGTCTGTGGTCTTTGTGTGGCAGGCAAATTGTCTGGACTGTCTGGATTTGGACGTTTGTTTTTATTGTTAGTGCTTAGTGTCTTAGTATTAGTTGTTGTTGACAAATTTGGTTGAGAACATATGAATAAATTGGCATTGTCATTGTTTACATACGTGGTCATGGGGGCATCCATTTTGTCATCCATTTTGATCTATGGGTGGCTTTTCGAATCTATCCAAAAAAGTTTGATTTAGCACCAATACATCAATGGAATGATTAGACTGACAAATATAAGTTCAAATCAAGCCTCAGGAACACATTTATGGCAAAAATAGTTAGGTTATCCAGCAATTATCCCAACAGAATGGGGAGCTCGTTTACCCTTCACTTTTCGGCGCATGCTCAAAAAAAGAAAAAAAATTGTGTCCCATCCCACCCCCTTTTCAATATTGATAATCGTTGAACTTGGTCTCGTCCTGAATATGCATGGAATATTTGCCACTGGAAGTTAAGCAACCAACAATCAATCAATCAATCAATATTCTTCCGCGTGCGCATTGATAATGACAAGATTCTTGTCATTGTGAAAGGGCTGAATGCCAAGCTCCAAACAGCGGTCAACGTTCGTACCTTAGCTTATAACAATCTCCGAAACATAGTCTCCTAGCTTCTGGTAAAACCTTCAGTAGTCGATTCTGCCATATGTGATTACGCCATTTTGTGAGCTTCCTCTCATGGCGGTCATACCTGCTTGTGACGCAATAACGTCTTGAGGTCAAAACTATTTTGACGTAACAATAAAAGCAAGCAATGTCGGAACATCAATGGCAGAGATGTATATGTCTGACGAAGGAAGTACTATATTATCTGTTTCGGCGAATGAGCTTTTAACCGCTGCTCCAAGCCCTCTTGTCCCCGCCATTTATTCAGTGCGGAACTAAAGAAAACCGACCGATTTTAAATAAACATGTATTTTTCATTCTTGCATTTTCCTGAACTTTTTAACGATACAAGACATAGATTTGCAACGTCATAATATTGCTGACGTTATTTACACCAACTAGAGATCAAAACTGATTTTTTTCTAATGTGTGTTTTTTCATTGGCGTTTTATTCTAAAATATTTGTAAATGAAGTAACATATAAGTGAAATTTATGACAATTACATCCGATAATGTTAAAACGGAAATGCTTTTAATTCCCGCGTAAACAAAAATTTGGTACGGCTTCTGGCAGTGGGGTAAATCGTTACTAGCCAAAACTCGGACGTGTCACTACTGTTTCGGAGTTTGGCTGAATGCAGGTAATTACCCCGGAGTCAGAAAGCGGAGCGGATATGACCCTGAAATGGAGGATGGATCATGCAATGACGATCATCCCAACATGGCGGAAGAAAAATCATGTGTATATTGCTTGGCCAATTTTTCATAGATAACCCTTAATTTCAACAATTATATCGTAAGAAAGATGTTGTTATTTTGAGTGGCAATTTACAGTTAAAACTTTAAAAAGACGAGAAAAAAGAAATTTAGGATATCAAAAAAGGCGACGATGATCGTAACTTCAGTATTCTGATTTTCAGTGATATCGTCATTTTCTTTGGTAATTATCGTAACTGCCTGAATCAGCACGATGGAAATGATTTATATAATTGTTTGACAAGCTCATTCATTTACAAAACGTCATTGATTATGTCTAGTTGTTCAAATAATACTTATCAGATTTCTCGACTGTCAAATTATAACGCCACCAAGGGTATAGAAATACGTTTGGTTTCTCCAACAGCAGGTAAAACCCCTGCTAAAAGGGCGTCTGTTGGTTAGACGGGATGTATAAATACTCTACCTCCCAAGAGTAACGGTAAGAAATATGATAATCGTTTTTTTCCGCAGGAGTTAGAGGACGTTCGATGTATAAATTCTCGTCTTGGACGGGAACGATACCGCCGTGTCCCGTTTTTGGATAATGCCACACTCTCTCCACGTTTAAGATCCGTTTACAAAAGCTCGTTATGAGTGTTCCGTAAGTATTAACCGCAACCTTTCCAAACAGTCCAATCCTGTGGCTAAAAAATTTCCGGACCTGATAAGTTTTTGAGTAAGAAATAAATGTTTCATAACGCGTATGTCTTATTTCTCCTTTATTAAATGACTTCCATTAACTTTATTTATTTTGCAGACAAGGATAACAAATTCATAATTTGGACCTCCAGGTTTTCTGTTATTTACAAGCTGTTTTTGTAGTGGTTGCAAATTTAGCCGAAACAACTGGCTACCACCAACCAATCATTACGACCAAATTGGTCTTTTACGTGATAAAAGCGTGTCATTCTCCCAACACGACCGACTGTTTTACGTCACTTCCGAATATCGTTGGTTGATAATTTATTGACCCGCCCAGCCAAAGGACGCCCCCTCTATCCTTGGTGGAGAAACCGAGAAGTTAATTTCTTTACCACGGCAATTTCGTGGTGTTCAAGTATTTATACATCGCTCAATCAACTGATGCTCCTTTATCAGGGGTTTTGCTTGCAGGCGGATAAACTGATCGGCCTATTTCTAGACCCAGCCGTCCTTAAGACTATTTAAAAGAAGAATCGTGGATAATTCTGGTGATTTTTGACAAAGTTTAAGCGAAAGCATTTGTGCAATTTATCTTGCCTGAAAAAAATCCTGGCCACTTAAATGAGAATGCCCGCTGGAAGCAATTTCTCTTTGGGCAAAAGTAAATAATTCTATTTGGAAATCCGATTTTTGTGGTACATATGATGCAACCGTAAATGAATCATTCCAATAGAATGATGGTCCATTCATTAGTTTAAACCATAATCTAAAAACAAGGTTTCTTTTTTAATAATCCCAGCCCTCGCCCCCCAGAAAATCAAATTGTCCGTGCCTCAGGCAAAATGCTGCTCATATTCTTTATTGATTTGCTGTTAAACACATCTACTCTAAACAGTTTATTTTCTAAGCCAATGGGATAGGATTCTTTATTCTTTATGTTGTATAGATAGAAATCCCAAGAGAAATATTCCAAAACCTTTGAGTAACGTCACCATTCTTTGAGAAATGTTCGAAGTTACGATCAGCAATCGAAGAAGTTACGATCATCATAGGCTTTTTGTCATCCTGAATTCCTTTTTTCCCGTCGTTTGTCAAATTTTACTGTGAATTTCCATTCAACCGTATAACACAATGACCACATTCTTGCTATGATATAATTTTTGAAATAATCTGTCACTATGAAAAATTGGCCAAGAAAAATATACATGATTTTTCTTCCGCCATGTTGGGATAATACTAACTGTAGTTACGATAATCACGATGACGCCAATGATGATCAGGAAAGTCAAATGGCATTTCCCAGGATTTTTACACGTTACAATTTTATACTTTTGATTTTCTGTTGAGTTGTGTAGCCAGTTGGCATGGTGAATCACCGAATTGATAGGAACTTGAAATATTTGTTAACCTTTCATTCGACTTATTAATTTTTCCCAGACAAATATCTTATTTTTATTTTGTTCAGCTTTAATCTACCAATTTTCTTTAATACTTGGAAATTTGCATAAGAATAAGGAGATACAGGGGAGAATTCTGTATCATTCTATAGGATAATAGTGGAGAACTATATTATTGTAAATGATACTCGCGGAAAACTGCATCATTGTAAAGGATATTAGGGAAGATCTTATCATTGTTAAGGATACTAGGGGAAAACTACATCATTGTTGAGGATACTGGGGATCGAGAATTTTAAATCATTGTAAATAGATAAATAGGAAATGTATATAACCGTAAATTATACTGGAAAAAATTATGTATCACTGCACAAGAACGCTGTATCAATAAAAAGAATGTTTTAAGAAGAGTTCTAGATCATTCCAAAGGGCACTGGGGAAGTTTTTTTTCATGTAAAGGTAACAGGAGAAGAAGGATGTTGGGAGAGTTCAATATTATCGTTTTAAAGGATGCTGAAAGAATTTTGTGTCATTGTGATGGACATTTGCAAAGTTCTCTATCATTGTAAAAAATATTGTCGTTGTCAATAATACCAGCAGAGTTCATTATGACATTATGAACGTTAATAGTTTTTAAAATAAATTACATGAGTTACATATAAGCTATTTACGCTTGTTTGATTGTCACTTACGAAACATGCTTCTTTTCTGTGTTGCCAAGAGGCTCTTATGCGTCGTACGATATATTGGATATCGGTAAGTTGCAAATAGGACAGCCTATCGGATATTGTAACATGCTTTTTAATGATTATCGATTTGTTTTAGTGACAAATATTTCGTTGTAGCTTTATAGCTAGTTTTACTAATACAGATTCAATGACTTTAACCCACAAGGACAAGTATATTCAGTTACAACATTACACGGCTTTGAGAATACAAAGTCTCGATCAATTTATTATTTTGCCATGTCTAAGTAAATGAAAATGTGTTTTGATATCTCATAAAACCAAGTTTCAATTTTTGAAGGTCCATTGAGCACATCACGTTCATCATGATATGTTAGCGAAGATTCATCCAAATAATCTGTGCAGATTTCCCGAGGGAAAGCAGGTTAAAACAATATAATGTGTTTTTAATCTAGTTTGGTGAACTCTTTTCGTAATATTTCTTCATAGCTCCAAGCGCCCATCTATTGCTTCGGTCATTACCATGTGTATTGATTTTCCAATACTGGGATGTCGCTCCGCATTCAGTAGGAGTGCGAAGTGTTTTAGAATCATTTAAAGTCCGCATTCAGTAGGAGTGCGAAGTGTTTTAGAATCATTTAAAGTGCGTGCTGATCCATGTGTCATTTTTTTGGCACCGGTTGCTGCTAAAATTTCTGTAACATTGAAAGAGTTCAGTTTTATAATCCCATTAAGCTGCATTTTTCCGATTAGCTGAAAAAAATTCCACACAATAATTTTGGTTTTGGAATTTGCTCTTAACTTAATTGATCTGGAAATTAAATTTACTAATATCAGCAGAAAAGTCTCATTAACGGCTGTATAAAGTTGTATGCTATATCTTATTGCAAACACAACTGTCATCAAATATAAGTTTGCTAATCCGTTTGTTGTTTTAATCAAATTTAATTGGGGGTCTATCAAATACAATATGTTCGAAACTTATTACACGTACTAGTGTTGTCTACCACTGTATTTTGCTTCCCTTTTCGATTTGTTTAGATTTGAGTACTTCTTTTACTATGTTTGGATCTCGGACTTCCCATGTTACTCCTTGAAATGTAAATATAACACATAAAAATTCGCCATAGTAACGTTTTGTTGGACCAACCGCCATGGTCATGCGATGGTGACAGAAAAGTAAAGAACGTGGCATGTAACGGCTGAAATGAAAGGGTGTAAAGATTACGATTGTAACGAGGTTTCAACAGGGAAATAAAGGTAAATCAGATTGGATCGTACTTGGGAAAAGCAATAAACAAAGAAAAATAATAAACCGAACTTAATGAAAATAGTTCTAGAATTATGTACCTAATGGTCAGATAACTCAAAATAGATGTCGACACTTGGTTAACATGTGTGTATTATAAGTGCATTAACACGACAGTCTGATTAAATCTCCATTGGAGAAAAGAATTGAAAGGGGGCATGTCCACTTTCCACTGTATTTGTTTTATATGTAGCAATAACTTCAAAATTTTTAGATATTTTACGAGTTACGCCATTAAAATTTTGTCTCATATCTAAATATCAATAAAAACAAAACGGGTTTTTTTTTACTAAAAGTCTTGAAACTGAAAACAACAAACCCTGATGTAAGAAACAATTTCATTTATTTTCTATCATTTTTCTAAAACATTTATGAAGGACACTAAGAACAACAATAACTGTGCAGCGCTTTAAAACATATATTTCAAAGGGACTAACTATTCACAAAGTACTTTTTTATAACTCTGGAAAATTTCCATACTAGTGAACCAAAATACTTGGGAAAGTGGAAATACCGATTGACAAATGATAGTTTATACTGACCAAAGTACACTGAGTGTACAGCAAATTCAATAAGAATTTTGAAAGATATAATTTTTCTTGCAAAGTGCACAGTTATTGCAAAACGAATAGTTACAAAGATATTACCACTAATTTATAATGTCGCCAAGGGTCAGTTCAGTTCTGTTGTCTGGTATTGCGTATAACTTTAAATAATAGTACCTCTTAAGATACGTTATTACAGTAAAGTCAAAGGGAGTGTGTTTTTATTGCCTAATATTTGTTGGAGTATTAATAATTTCATGAAATAAATAACTTCTATCATCATGTCTGGGTTATATTCTCAAGAAACACAATTACTATTAGAATAATTTTGACATGTGTTCTTATATTTCATGGCAATAATTGGAAGATGTGATTTATGTGTGTCGGAACATATAATACGAGGCAAATATCCTACAACTCGTAAAGAAAATCAGTACAGAAAAGTACGAAACTGCCTTAAATTATTACAATAAAATGTTATACCGTCATTTCGACGCCATATTTATGTGTATTAAGGAACGATCAGCGACGATTTTTAAATTGATTTGCATTAAAACAATCCTCTTCTGCGTAAACTGTTTATAACGTTGACTTATCGATGCAAACATAATGTAAAGTCAGGATTTGAATAATATTTTAACCTCTTCTGTCAAATCATCATGTTAGTAATATATCAAGACTGCCACGGTAGGATCTAGTGTGCACGAACGGAACATTAGAATATGTCTGCTTCCTTGGCAACTTTTTTGACATACGTACATTAGTCAATGAAAGAAACAATATCATCATCATCATAATCTTACTGGTTATTATAAGATAAAAGTTAATGACTTAAGATGTAAATTTTATACTAATATATAGTCATTCTTTCCTACGGATAAGTGTAAATTTTATACTAATATATAGTCATTCTTTCCTACGGAGAAGTATAGACCGCCTTGGCGGTATAATGGCTAGAGTGCGGAAGGTCGTGGGTTCGATCCCCGGTCTTGTCAAACCAAAGACATTAAAATTTGCTTCTTCTCCGCAGAATTTAGGAGTAAGATTTAAGGCTGGTCAGAATAACGTGTCTGGGACTGGTCGGCCCACTGTCAGATTAATGTGTATGGGTAAATTAAAGTGGCGTGTCTTCCTGTGAACCGTAACTTTCTTTAGCTATTACTTTTAAAATTCGGCTCAGCCTGTCGGTCTAGTACACGTCAAGTTTCATTGATCATAATTCATTACTATGCTCTTGTTTTCTGAATAGGCATAAAATGTGTGCCGCTGGACGTTATGCAACAGTTAATCAATCAATCACTGATAAGTATGACATTTGATTTACGACATTTACGATTTATACGTTTTAGTATGACCGGTTTTAATTAAGCTCTGTTCACCTGTTATTATAATCATAAAAAAAGGTCTTAAATTGCGAAGGAACTTTTAACAACCATTGATATACCATGTACACATGCACTGTACATCAGCTGTAAACAACAGAACAAATAATTTAAACTATTTTTATACAAAAAAAATGCATATGTACTTACAGCAACGTGTGCCCCTAGTTGAAATATTATGACAAAATAAAACAAATTCAAATAAAATTATTTTGAAGTTAATGTTGCTAAATCATGATATATACGTGTAAGTAAAATAACTGCGATATGTTTTTAAGAGCTAAAGTGCACACGCACTTTTAATTAACATTACATTAAAATAAACTGCACAAGTCACAATTTTGTGACAGCTAACATCATGGAAAATGAATGATTCAATTATTCAATTATTTCAGTGACAATTTATACTGTCTGGTATATAAATACACTAAAGTACAGTTCTATTAATGTCTACTACATTTGATGTTTTTTTTTACTAATCATTATTTCATTTCGATCAAATTATTTAGAATTCACATAAAGATTTACGTTATATTTCAAATCTTTGTATATTATCTCTAATGTTCGTCTCCACTAGTGTGCTAGTTTCACGTGAGCTCTGTCAACCCGTAGCTATATAATATAGCTCTCAAAGTTTGCTTATAAAACTTCTAGTTTACGTAAAATATTTTGATGTTTTACCAAAATTATTACACACATCATTCCATTACTTGGTTAAGTCTTTGAAATGTGCTAGTTTTTGCTGGAACTCTTTTTTTCCAAAATGTAAAAATTTCCGGATAAGTTTAAATTAAACCCATTTATTTCAACCATTCAATTTCTACGTCATTTATTGTTAAAATTCTTTTGAAAAATATTCTCCTCATTAAAAGTTTCATGATCTGGGATGTTACAATGTATTTCATCACGTGAACACACGCACATGATACCATTGTATTTTGAGATATCCACATGAAAATTTGCTTTCTTTCATTGAAACAGATTTCGTTTAACTTATAAGATATCTGACTTTTTCCAATAAACGAAAGGCAATTTGCCAAAAAATAAAGAATTAAATTGCAGTCATATGTCACGAACATACATCATTGGCATTCACCACGTTTTAAGTTTTCAGAATTGCCGTTTGACATGGAGATTTCCAATAATTTACTGTACCCTGGGATTACGATTTTGAATTTCTCTCTCAGTTTAATTGGACATTTATTGTGTCAGCAAATGCTGTATAGTATCACCATTTTTTTTTTAACCTTGCGATTTATCGAACAAACTAGAGAGATTCTAAAAACAAATTGTCTTGTTTGTGATAAGAGTGCAAAAATATCATTAATATTTAGTTTGGAATAATGGAGTTGAAAGCGATTACCGTAATCATTGAAAATCAAACTTTTCAGTATGACATTAAATTTCATGAATAATTAGAAAAAATATTCACTACAAAAACTTATTCATCAAAAATCTTATCATTAGTTTAAACTTATTTTATTGTTCAAATAAACAAACTGGTAAGACACCATTAGTAATATTATCTCATCCTTGGCAGACAAAGATTGGAATTAATGTTTATGATACATGTCTTATGAATACCAGTTTTTTTTAAATACATTAATCAACAGAATTATTGTATATTTTGTTTTTGACAATTAAGGGGACCCTTTTCAGACGTTGTCCATTGATTAGCGATGAAATACAATTGTCAAAGCGGTGAAATACATTTTTCGCTTACAGATAACTAAGTATATTTTGATTTTGTAACTTGTAGTATCATGGACAAATATTAAGCATGTGTATGGTCAAAATGCACGATAAAAACAATAATGCACCTCGCATGACCGTGACATCAGTCATGTCCAACAGGAATAACTATTCCAACATAAGGTGGTGCGGAAAACCTATTCCTTTGTTATGATTGTTTCAGTGCTAAATCTATTCAATAAATAGAAATGATTTCCCCAGTGAAATTGTCAGTTTTTGTCAGTCACTGGTGGATTATCACCGTCATTTAACTTGCGTGACCTTTCCCACGGTTTATCCAATGGCGAAGGAATATTAGTATCAACTATTATTTTCCCCATTAGCATTGCAATTGCTAATTATACCATGTGCACTGAAAATGATCATTAGTCATTTTCATTAAATAATAGTTATTGTTCAAATTAGGAATTATATATTTATTGTCTTAAAAAAATCAAGATCTATCATCTTCAATATCAGAAATCATAAAAGCAATAATTAATAATGTAATAGCTCTCTCGAAAACTGCATATGGTGGAACACAACTATACAGTCCGCATCATAAGCTGATCATCTAAATTTTCAGCCCGTAAAAGCCTTTTTCTTAGGCAAACAATATTCTTCACATTGATATTTTATATGTTCATCTTTTTTTTTTAAATTTCAACACTGTTGGTAACAGCTGCTTTAAAAGATTTCCGATTTCGAGGATGACTCTGTCTATCCCACTAACGACAACAGTTAACTTGCCTTTTTCAAAGCATCTTAAGATATAAAAATGCATTCATACAAATAAATCAATCATTTTATAATGTTTTATCTTCTGTTCAGTTATTTTGTGTATAATAATTATGATAATGGTTATCAAATAATATCTTATTGGAATTGTCGTGCAAAAATAAAAATCGATGTGCGTCACAACTGATAACACATGTCAGTTGATCGTTGAACGCCATTCATATTAAGTTTGCTTGCTGAACTGGATACAAATGAATTCATGAAGAGATATTCCCTTAGGAGATTAATATAATATAAATAGTCGACAAGTATTTCCATGATGGGAAGATGTATTTTGTTTCCAATTACACATGTCAATATTTATTTATTTTTTCTTTACAATTACATGTGTAATTGCTTCATCACTGCAGTAGTGATAAGAACACTGCTTTATGTGAAATGAAGTTTCTTAATCATTCATAGGACACAAAACCTAACTGATTGATTGACTGTTTGATTGAATAACTTGTTTCACGTTCAATCGGAAACATGTTATGCATATTCATGACGAGAGCATGTTAATATATAAAGTGTTTTGTACTAGGCAAGATTATTAACATGCTTTCTCACAATAGCGTGCAGGAAGACATAATACATTGCAATAACATAGCTGCCGAATACAGTTTACTAAAAGATTACTCCTAAATATCCGTGCGTAAAGGAGAAGCAGAAAACATCAATATCTGTAACTGGTTTAATCCGACCAGGAATGGAACACATGATAACTCGCACTTAGTCAAACACTCTATTTCGAAAACATATTTCCGGAAGTCCGAGTTCGGTTTAAAAATTAATATTTTGTAAGAGTTGTTAACCTTTGTGGGTAGTGCATCACATCGACGTAAGAATTAGCAAGAAGAAAAACCCGACTTTCCCCTGTACTTTATCTTAAAGCATTTGCTTTCAACGGCTGTCAGAAGTAGTTAAGTTATTTACGCTCCAAATTTTATTGTATAAAAACTAAAAATAAAGCTTTAACTATGTGTCCTCGACAGAAATCGATGCACGTTTTAGCGGTGATTTCTATGGAAACTTATTACCATACTTTCAGAATCGTAAATTTTAATTTTGAAGGAACAACGGCCTTCCGGAAATGGGTTTTCCAAAAGGGCTATACCCCGACGCGTTTATGCGCCATATAATAAAAGAATCTCAAACTAATTGGAGCGTTCTCGGCTGGGCGTTCTGTCCTGGACCATGTTCACATTACAAAAGCTCTAACGGATTAACTCGGGTAAATGTGGATTATGTCACATTGCGTTCACTCTAGGTTAAATTTAATCAGTATTAACTTAATCAGAATTAGGTAAATTACAATTAAACTGTTGAGTGAACGCAAATGTAGATTATACCGGACTTCATAATTCGTTATTTATGGTCTTTTGATTTCTTCGTTTCAATTTTAATCCGGATAAAATGAAACCACTGCCATACAGCTAGTGTGAACTGAAAAGGTTATCTGTTAACGGTTAAAATTGTTCCGTATTAAGAAGTCTGAACAGTCCCTTAGACACGAAGGTTTGCCGTTCCTATGTTGTTTGATCGTTAACTTATCCTTACTTAACAAATATGTTTTAACCTGTAACTACAGTGGTCAAATTATCTGTTGTTCTTTATGTTTTATATGTTCATCCCTATTGGCAGCACTTTGAGCTAGCTTTTGCGAGCATTCTAAGTCTAAGGGCTTATTGAGTTAAGTGCACCAGTGGGGTTTTGGTGTTAGTCTATCTGTTTCATGTTTTGTCACTGATCCCACAG
>JAULBM010347872.1:0-12275 GCA_032357055.1 Geukensia granosissima | reverse complement strand
GGGAGTAGAAAATGTCATAGCAAGTATAAACTCTTTAGTGCCGTATTAAGCTATTAACAAGAAAGTCAATATTAGTTATAATGTTTTTTCCGATCGGGGCGAAATGAGACAATAGTATAACTTGTATAACTATGACTCATCGAACCATTTCCTTCAAGGAAGAGGACAACTCGACTGTTTGTTGACAAAAGAGGATGAAATTAAAGAAGACCTCACAACAGCGTATTAATGCATTTAATCCTTTTGTCTACCATATGTACGACTTGACGTAAATAAATATCAAGGAATCGAAAAAGGCGTGTAGGATATTTTTTTAAAAAACAGCGACTGGCATCCATGTAGAGGATGTTGGATCCAATGAAAGCAAGTTAAATCCCACCCTTTATGTGCCAAGTCGGGATTCGAGATAATTGTTTGGTTTTCTATTGATTTTTTTCTTAATTATTTTTGTTGCGTTAAGGCAGTCACAGTTTTGTGTGATTTTACGTTTATTTTGTTTAAATAAAGGTTGTGGGACAATCTAGAGCTCGTCATAAGAACATCGGATAGATCAAAAGTAAAAATGACCGTGAGTATTTAAAAAAGTGCATTTACATGCGCAAAATACATACCATATAAATAAACACAAATAAACATTTACACCTGCTACTTGGTCGTCCAAATTATTAACCTGGAGTATTTTTACGCAAGTATGTACATGCATTTACATGCACTTTTTGCACATTGGTGCCTTAAAATTTATTCTTGGTATTAATATTAAAGATTGTTAATCATGCCTTACTTTCTGAACTTGGTAGACTCCCACAACATTACGGAGTTATTAAATCGATGTTAAAATATTGCTACAGATTGAAAAATTTTCTACAGAGTTTCCAAAATTTATGGATGCATATTTTTGTAGTAAAGAACTTCATTCTACCAAAAGTCATCTTGGTATTCTACCACCTTAAAATTATATATATCTTTATTTAATCTTGGTATGAAAAGAAGTAAAAGTATATTTGGCCGAGAATTAAATCAATCTCTCTGATTGGAATTTAAAAAAATAGTGTGTTAAAAGTGGTAAATTAGATACATATTTGTCACAGAAAACAAATTTCTGTCTTGAAAATATTTAACTTTACTTAATTAATGTGAACACAGAAGGGCCAGATATAGATAACGTGCATCCGCTCAAAAGTTAAATATTGAGACTGGTAGATATAATAAGATACAAAGAGGCAACATATGTTAAATTTGCTCTCTGAATCAAATAGGAGATGAAGTCCATTTTTTTAAATGTCCAAAATATACACCTATGAAAGAAAATAAGTTAAAAGATATCAATTCTAAAGTCAGTAATTTCAAACATTTATCTGATTAACAAAAAATTTCTGGATTTTAAATTGTGAGGACAAAATTATTTTAAACTCTGTTGGAAAATTTCTCAATGAAAATATGCCTTGAGGTATATTTATATGTTAAATATACATCACTATGATATTCAAACATTATGTTTTATATCCATATACTGAAAATGTTTTATATTTATTTTTTATGTGAATATATTGTGTCTTTCTATCAATCGAGCAACTTTTCCCCTCAGTATATTGTGTAACTACTATTACATATATTGCCCCTTTTGGGCTTTAATTGGAATTATAAAGAATTGGAATTTGAATTTTTATCTTAGTTTTATAAATCTCAATTGAATATATATATAAACGTCTAAATAATAGTCAAGGGCGTATAGGACTAGTCATTTGTTATTTTTTGTACATATATTTACTTCCTTATCAATTTTCTGTTGACTAGTCCATTTACGCCTATTAATAACGAAAAATGACATTATGTTGTACAGCTACTTGGAACGACAAAAATATTTTACCTGTCGAAAAAAAAAAAAACAATCGGCAAACCTCGGGTGACTCCGCTACTCTACCTCAATCCCTCGGCTGTACTACGAGATTTAATATGTGTCTACGCGCTACATTAATTCGCCGGAAGTTGACAGTGTCACCAATAAGTGTTTATCCAAGTTTAATATAGTACCAGAAATAGCAACATTAAACACCTCCACATAGAAGAATGGTAACATTATATACCTTTACGTAGAAGATTTCCGAAAGTAGATCCAATGGCAGCTGACGTAATACAGACGAGGTTTGAGGAGGGTACGGACTCGACCGAAGTTGCGACGAGTGCGTTTATTATAAAAAAGGAAATTAATTTCTTAAGCATAGCAATATGTCAAAATAGGTAGTTTTGTAAACAAACAAATTAAAGAGCATGATTTCATAGATTCAAATGTGAGAGAAATGACCATCGATTACCTAACTACGGACTTGGAACATATTATATTTCCATCGCGAAATGAAGGCACGCATGAAGACAAAGCATATGACGTAAGTATATGAAAACGTGACGTTATCCTTCACAAAAACATTTTGCTTTTGACAGTATACGTGAGAAGAAAAAAATGGTCAATACAGATCAAAGGAAATTGCTACGAATTAATAATAAATCTTAATACATGTATCAAATGTAAATAATAAGTAGCAATAATATAAAAAAATACCTTTGTCGTGAGACCGATGAGATTTCCAAGCAGACGACAGCAACGGAAGCAGAATGGCTACCACAGCTAACTTCATTTTTTTATATAAAACTACGTCAAACCACACATTTCTTTCCGTTACATATCTATAGAATATATTTTATGGTATTGTTCTCAGGTAAGTTCTACAGGTAATCAGAATCTGACGAATGTAGAACAATACCCGATCGATAAATTATTGTTTTGAACTGAAATATGATCTATATAATGTATACTTAGAAACATAAGCTTTTCATTAACTTGCTTTAATATTGGGTATTATGGAAAATAGTTATAATCATTGTATGTAATTAGAGCAGTGTCTTGAAAGGAGTATTTAACATTTCTTTTAGATTTTTTACAAATACATGTACAAGTTTACCAACGTGGATTTAAACAAGGCCGTAGCCAAGGGGGGGGGGGGGTGCCACAGGTGCATGTGCACCCCCTTTTCAAAAAAAAATAAGTGAATTCAGTAAAAAATACAACACGAATGAACAAAAATTTGATCTTAATTTTCTGGGGAAATTTATTTATTAAATGTTTAAAACCCTATAGAGCTTACGGGGCTTAAGCGGCCCCCAGACCCCTCGCCCAATAACTTTGCACCCCCCATTTCTTATTCCTGTCTACGGCCCTGAATTTAATAAGGTGAAAATCTTTGCCACAAATATTGAATAAATAAATGAAATTAATTTTTTAATTCTTTCTTTTCTTTAATTTTTATATGAAGCTATAAATTTGGGTGGTAGCAGGTTTGTTAGTGGACAAATTCCAAAGTAAATATCTTCGATTTGTAAATTACGTAGGAAAACTCCTAACCTGTGATGATGCGTTAGAGGCTTTAAGATCCAACAATCCATTTTTATTGTTGGATCATACATGTTATGTATATATATTATATTAACACATAACGGCATTTAAGCACTTCGACCCATTGTGATAAAGTTTGAGATACTCAGATAAACTGGCCGTTCAAAGAATAATATTTTTAAATATTAAAATAAAAGAACAGCAAAAAATACCAGTTCGAATCATGAAAAGTGAGAAATTATTCTTAATCTATCACAGGTAAAATAAAATGTACCATCACAATGATAGTTGAGTGATATTTTAAATTGTTGGCTCCTTATAATGGGCCGTGGCTGCTTATTACGCAGGGTGGGGCAACTAATGGGGTGAGTTGGCACTTATTTTTTTATCTACCAAAATCTAAAAGTTCTCTTGAAAGACATTGAATTCATTATTTCCCAGAATGTACTTTTATATAGTTGGAAGACATTCCAAAATTGTGTCAAAATACATGTAATATTAATATTGTTAATTTCGTTATAAGTAACCTTTCATTAACAGTATTAAAACCAAAACACAAGAACAGTGAACGCCTAGAACCAAACCATGTAGAACAAGTAATCATATCCCTATAAATCGAAATAGAGGGTCGAATCCGGTAGTTGTACCATAAGAAAAACCGGAGATTTCAGGGGTTTAGGAATCCTTATAATAACTGCGAAGTTCCGTTAAAAAATATATGATAAATTCATTTGTCAAACAAGTATAACAAAGGGGCTGGTCTTCGAGAACCTCTGGTACAACAGCGATGTCTCTTTTAGCTCCATGATTCCATGCTAGCAATATATTTTTTATACTTTATGCAAATGTCTATCTCACATCACCATTTCATTGGTTTGTAGAAATGTGATTTTTTTCTATCACATGGCAGTATGTAACAAAACCTTCCTAAATGTACGTTAAGAATTCCACCGAATAAACATATCGTTGTGTTCTAAATATGTGTATAAAATGTTTAACTATATTACAGAGAATATTCAACAGTTTTTCAATTAATTTATTTTTCAGCAATAATAACATAAATAATAATCTTCTGCTTCGCATCGGTTTACAATTATATCACTTTTTCAGTCCATTCCATCTCACGTTTGCTGAATTGTCTCCAGGAACAGCTATATTTTATATATACTTAATGGAGGAAACTAAACGTTAAAAAAGATGTTTGCTTATTACATCCTCGTTGTTGTGCATGTCAACTATCTGCTCAATGCAACAAGATATTTTCTGATCTTATGTCACTTCTTCCTTTTAGATAAATGCTGAAAAGCATTATTAAAACTCCAACACCCAATAAAAATCAAAGATACCAATTTAGCAGACAAAAAAGCTAAGTAAGAAGACAGACAAGCACAAAAAGAAAAATAGAGAAACAGAGAAACGAAAAACGAAAAGCAATTCACAACACATAACACATCAAAATAAGGCTCGAGCATCTCAAAAGCCGTAAACGATAGCGTTTAGTTCTACTATTTGCACCCCTCGTGAGTTACTCGCCGTCAAAAGAAACTGTAAGTTAAAATCGGATTAAAGAACGAATTTTGAGTAATGTAATGGGAAGATATCAGTTTTTTTACAATGATAACGACCGAAAAACGTTCAAAGTAATGACTTGTCAATGAGTCTATAAAAGTCTTCCCTAGAATTCCTTGATTGAGTAGCTTTTTTGTCCTTATGTCTCCTCAGTTACCACCTCACTGATCTTAAAACGGCATCTGATATGGAATCAGTAAAGTCTATAAAATGTTTTAGCACAATAATACTCATCAAAGAAATGAAGTTTAATATGTCAATTAGAAACATGTTTATTTATATTAATAACAGAGTCTGAATTCCCAACATTTTATATACCGTTTTTGGTAAAACTGGAGTATGTTCACATTTTATAGTTGACATCAATACACAATTAAGAAATATTCACTTTATCTTGGTCGTTTATTTTCATATGAATTGTAGAAATACATCATGATTTAATTTTTTGAAATAAAAAATACCTCAATGTTTTATACTTCTAGTTTCGTTTTATGGTAATAAGGAAGTATTAGAAAAAGCCCATCTAACCTGATATTTTCTTAGGGGGCAGGGGACAGTTGAGTCATAATCTCCACCTGTCATTAGTATAGTAATAAATGCTTGTTGAATCATATGTTGAACTATGACAAATAAAGAACTTTCATATTCTATACAACCGTAATTTACCTTTGTTGTTTGTGTAAATAACTTAAAGTTATGTTGTTTGGTCAGAGATTACATTGACAGCTGCTTACTTCTGAAAATTTTTTATGGTAATAGGATAATTTTCCTGTAATATTTCTGCATGGCACTATGAGTGTGATAGGATCTGTCATGTTGTTTGGTCACCACGTACGCAAGAAAACGCTGACAAATCACAAAATGACAGTGCCGTCCTTAATTTTGTGACATAATTTTAAGGTAAACAAACACATCATTAAACTTTGTGTATGCTCACATTTAAATATTTTTATTCTGTTGCCACTGCATCATGATAAATTATTATTTTACTGCAAATCTGTGAATTCTTGTTATTCTGATATTGCTGTTTTAACTGGTAAAGTAAAAAAAAGCACACAGTCAAAATATTCAAATTTTATTAAATTCTACTGTCTCTTGCATCTTTAACCTTTAGAATTTTAGAGCACCAAATACATTTTTCACGTTCATAGGTTCAAATTAAATTCTTCTTGTCCCGTACAGAATCAAAGAAATGTGATGTCGGATTTAAACCCTACTAGTTTACAATGCAACTCGTGCTATCCAGACACATAAATTTGAATTGAGGCAGATCTCACTTTTGGTCTAGATTTTTCATGTCGCGTGATTAGCGGACGGCAGCATTCACAATTTGAATGCTTTTTATTTTTACCATCCTCTCCTCGAGAATGCTACCACTTGAACACCTCTTCGTATCAACAGTAAGTATACTACTACAAAAACTACGATCTCCTACATCATGTACATTATACAATGTTTTGTTGACATCGAGTTATGACTTGGTGGCGGCTTTTTCTTGCTGTTCATAAGTTTTGAGAGAAATATGGTGCAATATTAGTATATATTCACATTTTTGACAAAGATTATAAAAAAGCTCGCCGTCAGGCCGCATAAGAAAGGAATATAAAACATGAAGACTAAACCCGTTTCACTACAGTGCCATATACCTTGAGGAACCTTCCATTTAAAGAGAGACTTTGACTTTCTGAGCTGTCTGGTATTATTCAACGGGCCTTAAACCTTTTTCACTGCAAAGATCAGAGGTTACTTCTTGAAATCCGCATATAGCATATCAATTTTCACCATATTAATAAAACATTGGAAAGCTTTTTCATTGACCTTACTGCATGTACTGGGTCAATGCCTCTTCTGGTGGACCCGAGGTCCCCGAGGGTATTTACCAGCCCAGTTTACAAACTTCTATGAAATGAAATTTATCAAATAATGATTCACAAAAATGTATGTATTTGTTTGAATTCTAAGCAAAGGAAAATACGGAGAGGCTTCGAAACTTATTGCAACGGATAATTTCCTTGCCTCTTTTTGGCGTCCTTATTGTAACCTACGACAGCGACAGGACAAACAAATCTTATTTGGTACTACATGTAAAAATGATATAAACCTAAGAACCAGCTCTCTATTGCAAGACTAATTATGATTTATTTATAGATAGTTGATTAACGCCACGTCTGCAACATTTCAACCATAGCGTGACGGGAACAAATATAAACTATATATGAAAAATCAACAGTTAAGACAAACATTATATCGCAATATAGCTGACTTTTATGTTAACGCTGCCTGTTGAAACAGTTTTCTAACAGAAAACGATAATAAATAACCTTAGGGGTTCATTTATACTTCAAAAGGGATCGTCGGGATGCGCGACAGTCGCGAGACGTCGTGCGAAAATCGCTGGGTGTTTATTCTTTAACAGGGTTTGTTTATACCTTTAATCTCAGTGAGGATCGCGCGACATCGTGCGGTAGCCGCGCGACGACGTATAAATGAGCCCTTGTTTGCACACTCCTTGTGTAAAATAGACAGCACAAAAGTCAGTTTGGAACAATGTCTCATTTTTGTTCATTTTCACAACTTTTTTAGGTATCATTCAGACTTGGAAAATATGTGCTCATGAAGAAACAACTTTATTATTGCAGAAAAGATCGAATGAAACACCTCATACTAAAATATTTTATAGTTTCCCGAAGATGACCAACGCTTTCCAGCAGGAATATTGGTAATAACTACACTTTTTGGTTTTTTTCCAATTTTGCTCAACAGACCTCAAATGTGACATCCAAAGGAGATTTTTTTACCCAAAGAAGATTTATTTCCTTTATTGCATCGTATAACACATCGTATGTTCAGGTCAACAATTAAACGGGTCCGATTCAATTATCGGGACGGCGGTTGGGGGTAATTTTAAAGATAAAAGTAATACAGATTATAATTTTTTAATGGTGTCGAACGAACTGTTAAGGAAGAGATTATGTTTCAAAGTAATCATATCTTCCCTGTTGTTTTATGACGGCGTGGTTTGTCCACCTTGTATTTGCCTCCAAAACCATAGATATATCCTTACTTGATAACTTTTCCTCCTCCTGCCACGCTTTCTTGATTCTGAAATGCAAAAATGGTGGCAATCTTTTTTTTTGTAAAATACAAGTATACCAATGTTGAATAAATAATAATGAAATAATGATGAATTTTAATATGCTTTATGTACAATTGGGGAGTAATATCTCATCTGTAACATTAAAACCAAAATATAGGAAGGATGCAAACAAAGCACTCGAATGCAAATAAATCCAAATAGTTAGCCAAATCCAACGGCAAGGACAACTACTAAGTGGAATACGTTTCGAAGCCTTTTCGTATTTTCATTGCTACACCCGGAAAGGGGCAGGTAATTTTTTTTATTTATTTGTATATCAATACTCTTATTCATAAGCAGATTAAAAGTCTATAATCTACCTTGGTAAAGGGAGATAATGTTACTAACCTTTTCACAGAGTTAATAACTTTTCTTATTAAATAATATGTATTAATCTGCCCTAATAAGCAAAAAAGCCTGATCTATACAGTTTAAAAAATTCTTCTCATATTAATTATGATTTTATACGGGTAATTAGGCCCGGGGCAATACGTTCCATACGGCCCTGGTCTTATATTCTTACGGCCCTGGAACTATATTCATGATACCCCGTTGTATTATTTAATGAAAGTTTTAAGAACTGACTGTTTCTGTATTATAATTACACCTTTCAGAAAACAATTAACATTATTACTGGTAACTTAAGTCAAACTGTTGGCAAAGAAACAAAAACTCTTATTTTTTGTATCGGGTTATACAATTTATCATGCTACATGTATCATTTAGTAGATTTTAACAAATTTAGAATTTTTTGTAGACTTCAAAAATTTATCAGTTTTATTATTTTTTCAGTAATTAAGAGGTAATTAAACATTTTTATTAAATAATATGTATAAATCTGCCCTAATAAGCAAAAATAACAGTCTGATCTATACAGTTATTCTTGTATTAATTAAAATTTCATACGGGTAACTCGACCCGGAGCAATATGTTCCATATTACCCTGGTGTTATGTTCATACGGGCTGGTTTATGTTCTTACGGCTCTGGAACAATATTCATATGGAACTGTTGTATTATTTAATAAAAGTATTACAAACTGGCTTCTCGGTGAGAAGTATTGTCACTCGGCCCTTACGGGCCTCTGGTCAATACTGCTGACCTCGAATATATACCAGGGCCAATACAGAAACAGCCAGTTAGTAACACTATAATCGTGCTGGGGGAGACGATATAAAAATAATTGTGTAATGGGCGTTCAGAGTTGCATTCCGATTATTTAATTAATTATGAAATTTTTGAATGTTTAACTTATGATAAAAAAGTTGATTTTTCCGGCTAATTTACTTCAGTTTATCCCTTTAACAAAAATGGCGGTTTTAGCCTGGGGTGGGCTGTCATTTGACATCTGGGGCTTCAGGCTTCACCACCCACCCCCTTTTCCTTTACTACTTCATAAAGCTGCTGCACAAGCATCATTCCAGAATCTCAGCTCATTTGCATTAAATTTGCATAAGTTTGCAAAGAATCGAAAACTAGGGATTTTTGAAAATTAATTCAGGGTTGAAAGTGTTAAATAAAACTCAAATTTGATAGTACTTTGTCCACTCCAAGCATTTTTTAATTGCAATGTCAAACCTGTCCTTTGTCCACTCCAAACAGTGTTTTATTGCAATGTCAAACCAGTCCTTTGTCCACTCCAAACAGAGTTTTATTGCAATGTCAAACCAGTCCTTTGTCCACTCCAAACAGTGTTTTATTGCAATGTCAAACCAGTCCTTTGTCCATTCCAGTGTTTTATTGCAATGTCAAACCAGTCCTTTGTCCACTCCAAACAGTGTTTTATTGCAATGTCAAATCAATTTAAATGATTTGTCCTGGAAATGGTCCAAACATGATCCTCTTAAAATTATTGTTCTTCCTGTCAGTATAGTAAAGCATTCAAGACTGACTTGGTTTAACATACATATATGGGGTTTCTATGAGAAGATAATTCAGATTGCTTTTTTTCTAAAGGTGTCTATTTCAGATGGATTTAGCTGTCTAGCAACTTGATTTGCCAACAAAAATTGTTCATTTTTGGTGACTCCAAAGATAATTATATATATAAGACAAGAAAGTAATAGTAATTTGCTTTTGAAAAAAAAAAATTTGTCCCCATTTTGACTCATTGGGAAATATTTCTTACCATCAGCCTGTATATCTCTATTCTAAGGTAGGATCAAGATACCTAATCAAGCAAATTAAGCATAATATTCATTAGCACTTCAGTTGTTAGTTGACCATCCCATGGTTAACATCTTCAAAATAACAGCATTTCACACTGGATGTTGAAATATCTGCTAAAACAACTTCTTAATGCGTAATCAAACCAGTCTTATTATATATTTTATTTTTGCAAGTTACAACCCCAAACTTAGGCAATTCTTAGTATAGGTGCATTTGAGTAGACTGCCCGTACAAGTGTGCCTTATAACCTATAATTAACTGACTGCCTTAGAAATAGGTTAGCCCGCAACTTAATTTTTTAGACATTACTTTTAAAATCATGTTTTTTATGCCGAGAATCAAAGAAATAGCTGGATGTAATAACCATTTGATGTCCCAGTTATTTTATCTATATGACCATATTTTCAAATGTTATTTGATGCTAATAAAAACTTGCCAAATTAATTTTTCTATTATTTAAAAAACTCAAATGGACTTGAATGAAATGATTTGCTGTGTACACAATCCTTGATAGGTTTGCCAAAAAAAGCCATGTTTTAACGAGCATAAAATAGCACTGACATCTGCCACAATCAAAGGAGTTTACTTTTTGATTAGGCCGTGTCAGTTTTTTAATTTGTTTTGTGTCAGGTCAAATTTTCAAAACTTAACCACCCGTCCGCACGAAAAACACACAAAAACAAAATGAGAACATCTTAAATTGTTTATATATTGCATAAATACAGATTGTATTGCCTGCATATATCTGAGGCCTCAGATATACGCAGGCAATACAATCTTCTATAAAAGCTGTTTTTGCCAATTGAAATTCAGCATAGCAACAAGGAAAGATAATGCATTTAGATGGTTTTAAAGCCCTTAAGGTCTCCTAACCAGTTGCAACATTACCATTCATTCTTTCATTAAAAATTCAAATCCCTAACTTGCAGCCTGAATGTATAGGTGTAAAAGTTTAAGTAAAACATATATGGTTGCATCATCTAGAAAGTTCTAATTTTTGGAGTAATGCACAAATGGTACCATGTTAGTTGACATTTTTCACAAAATTAGCCTGAATAAAAAACACCAATATCACCACCATTTTGTATACATTCAGTCACCTGAGGACTGATTACTCATGAGGCAATGTGATATACCTACTACCGACAAAATTTAAATATACAGTACTCCTCCTAATTGAATACCATGAATGTCAGAATAAAATATTCAAATAGCCGGTATATTCAAATAGCAGATATGCATATTTGTTGTATTGGAAAAATATGCATTCTCAGCTTTCATTTAAGCACCTTCCTGTCTTTTTAACACTTCAAATAAGCTTTTAACAAGTCCAAACACATTAATTTTACATTTGACCTTTGAATTGCATGCCAGTTGACCTCCACTGAAAGTGGTTCAGCAACTGTCAGGTTGATAAGATTTTGTTATCCCCCTGCTTAGCCTAAGCAAGGGATGAATAAGGTAATGTGATTTAATTGTCCATGAGAATCCCAAAACATGTAAATTACAAACATAATTACAGGTTGGGGTAAGGCCTTTAATAATAGACAAATATCCTCAACCTTTGGCTATCTGTAAAAGGCCCCAAAAATAAAATATGATAATATACAAATGTAACAATTTCATTTGGCGTAAGTCAACAAAACATGCTTTACCCAACCACATATCATATGCCAAGTTTGAAGTTATTGTAAGGTCAATCGTGGTTCTTTGTCTTTCAGATTTGTTGTTTTTATGTGTTAGAGGACAGACATGCATAATTTTTGGTATACAGGTTTAATTTGTTTGGGGCATTCTAGAGCTCATCACAATTCACTCATGTTGAAGGCCTGGTGACAACCTGTAGATTCAACAATTTTCTTCATTTCTTATGGAGATGGAGTATGGTCATCTTGATATTTATACTTCCTCGGTTTTGTAATGGTTAGCGTGCTCACTTCGAGTGCGGAAGGTTGTGGGTTGGATCCCTGGCCGGGTCAAACCAAAGACTTTAAAATTGGTATTTGCTGCTTCT
>JAULBM010347861.1:0-12276 GCA_032357055.1 Geukensia granosissima | reverse complement strand
CCTTTCTGTTTCTGTAGTATCTTTGATTTCAAGTTCAATGGGATAGACGAGGTCAACATAGTCACCAAATTTAGAGTAATTCAGTGAAAGGACATCATTTATATAGCGGAACGTGAAACCAACAGATTGAGCTAACTTCTTCTCTTTGAACAGATTGTATTTGATTTTGTTCATTTTAGCTTGTCTTTGATGAAATTTAGAATTAAATAAAAATTTAAGTATTCGACCTACCAATTATTTTCCCTTAGGGACTCTAATGAAGGTTAATACAGAAAAGAGCTTTGTACTCTGATGACTTATATAGAATGGGCTGCCGTCTTTTGGCATTTAATAAATTTACAATATAGTTATAATGAACTATCATCAGTCGTGTTTTTCGTTACTATTATTCATGCCAACAGAATATAAAAAGGTTAATTATTTCGAAGATTTCAAAAAAAAAGAGATATGTATATATTCATTCAATATCGTACCATAAACAAGCTGACTTGTATCTATAAAATAACAATTAAGACATTGTCCATCATTTGCCTACATGAATTCAAGGCAAACAAATACACCATCAATTAACTGCTCAAAATGGTTTTGCAAGACATATCTAAGCTATTTAATTAGAATAATTAAATATCATCCAGGAGAATCATATTGTATTTAAATCAAATTATCCATCTCTTGTTCAATATTTACTACTGAAGACGTCGGACATGTATATCCTCATTTTAATATCAAACTTCCTGATTTTGTTAAAGTACGCATAGGTTACCACAATTATCTGTTTAAAGGCAAGCATTTCACCATGATGTTAAAAAAGAAAAAACGACATGCCTATCGATGCATGTGCTGTTAAAAATAATAAATGAATAAAAATGAGAATAAAAAGAATGAGAAAAAATACGACAAGAAATCTCATAATGAAAATAAAATTATGGACCGGGTTACCAAGTCTTACAAAGCTTCTTTAGCAGTATATATATTGAACAATAGAAATCATGATCGTTTAGAGAGTTTTCACAAGAATCTTTAAAAAAATCATAGCCAAAACATAAATGTTAATAAAATGTACAATATAACATTGATTTTTTTTACGTTTTTATATCTTAAATAAATTCAATATATTTATTTCATGTTTGGCAGACATCAGGAAGCAATTTCATTTATACAAACACATTGATATACGGTATAGCTGATCAGGTCTATCGTTTCATTGTTCGAGAATACCGATTTATGGTGAAAGTTGAATGCGATATATCTAAAGTCGAAGAAACCGCTACTAACTTACAGAGCAACCTACAAGGAACGCAAAATGGACACCTAGCATTGGGAACAGGGCATTTTTCAGTTCAGTTAAAATTCTTTACTGACTCGCAATTTAAACATGAAGTTAATACCAACGAAATTTCTCTTATGGTCGGTGACAAAATTTATGTGATGGCACAAGCTAATATTCATAATTTTAACATCAAGATAAGGCTCTATGAATGCTATACAAAACCCACTAAGGATGCAGACGATATCTATCAGTACTTTATTATCAAAGACGGGTAAGAATGTAAAAAGGAACAGTTTTTCTGTAGTCTGGTTTCATTTTAAGATCACCCTCTCTCTTGCGTCCTCGATGTCGTCGGCGTCACTGTTTGATATCCACTACCACTGTCAGATTTAAACTTTCTTATACAAATATTTTCTTTACATGTGTAGTGTTGCATCCATTTCATTTTTCTAGAAAATCTGCAATTTGGACAAATAAAATGTAGAAAAAGGGAACATCATTTCTAATCTGATATTCCCTAACCACTCAACAAGATTTAAACAACCTTTCACAGATTCTCTATCCATAGATAAAATATTGCAACTATAATATGTTTTGTAGGACTTTAATGTCGTAAAATCGTACTGCAATAGGTGTGTGTGTGTGGGGGGGGATTTCTAATCCGCTAATCTTTGTTAATCATTTAAAGAAATTTACCAAACTTTTGCCAAATCCTTATCAATAAAGAAAGTTTTGCATGTCCTATTTGATTTTCCCAGGAAATAAAAAAAGTAACATTTTCCTGCAATTTAATTTTAATAAGCTTGAAAGGGTTGCACATTTCTAATATGCTACTCCTCCTCATACACTCAACAGAAATAAATTTAACATTCACAAAGTCTTTATCAATAGATATACAGTCACACTTGCATTTAGAGGTCACCAACGGAAAGATATAAAATTAGCTGCTTAAGACAGGTGGCTGTTTTTCACGGTTCAATTTAACTGAAAATACAGCGGACCGAAATTGAAATGTGGCTGTTAAAACCAGGTTATTGCTGAATCAAGGAGACCATATCAGTAGGTTTGACTATAGTATACAGCCCCAGTTTTATTAAACCCCAGTCAAAAAGGGGTACAATGTTTAGCCTCTGTTTGTCGTTTAGTCCGTCTGTCCGTCCGGTCCGTCTAAAACAATATTTCCGTCGCTGTTTGCTCATCAACCACATATCACAGTCACTTGGTGTTTGTTTTATTACCGTACCTGACGGTACCACACTAAACTTCATATATTCAGTTTTCTTAAGTTAACTTTCCGTTTAAAAAATAAATATTTGGAATCTTTACGCGAAATTAATATTTTCCACGGTAAAGTGGAGGAAAACATAATGAGAGTTAGATTTCTTGTAATTTCGGACTGCGATTTTGACTTGCATTTAACCGAAAAGTGATTAGTACCATCTTTATTTTCGAACACTCTTCTTTATCAATTCAACACTTTCGCAACTTATGTATCAAGAGGTTAACCGTGTCAACTCATATTTTAAAGTGTTTAGGAACATTTTAATGTATTGATTAATGTTCAAACGAGATGAACAAAAGACAAACATACCACACAAATCATATAAAAACTAAATCATGCCTAATACGGACATGTTAACATATAAAATTTATAAGTTTTTATTTGTAAAAAGTACACTGGGGTTTCAGTCATTCTGGTTTTTAAAATGTATTTGTTCATGTTACATTTTGTTCCACTTCAGCTTAAGTCAAAACGTCATACTGATCTTGCAGAAAACTGAGTTAACAATTCAGTTAGTTCTAACATAGAATTTAACGTAAATTGTGTATATGATTTTTTGTTAATTCAACAAAAATATAAGCAACAGAGTTATCATATGTTGCAGTTTGTTATCCTGCAATATTCATCAGTAATATCGAAAAATGTCAAGTTTTTTTTCTTTTTCGTTTTAAAGGTGTATAGTTGACCCTAATGCAGGAATATTATCACGATCTGGACATGAGACTAGATTTTACTTCCAAGAATTTGTGTATGCTGACCATCCAGATTCTATGTATGTACATTGCAGTGCAAAGTTCTGTAAAACAGACGATAGTACAGGTTTATGTGAACCTACCTGTGGACATTAGTTACAATTTTCTTTAATTATTCACCTTTTACGTAAATTCTTAATGTTTGAACCTAAAATTCTGTTATATCATTTGAAAGATATTGTATAAATCAGAAATATTGAGAGGGTGTATGTTATCTTCGTTCCTTGCACAAAATGACAGCAACATTACCCACTTTTAAAAAATCTGAATAAAACCACCATCGATCGTAACAAGATTTTATGAGGTTGTAAAAGCTTCTATTAATACGACCAAAATGATTTTTTTATCCAAATCTAATTGATCGTTTAAAGAATAACCTTACGAGTTTATTCTCTCCGTTTTATTAATATGGAAAAACAAATAAAAAAACTTATTTACCAAAATTTCATATGGATACATATTTTGTAAATCGTATTAAACATAACCTGAGCAACTTTCTGGATAATAACGACGAGTTTTTAAGTACCCAAACAAATTTCCAATTTTTAAATTAAAAAAAAAAGAACATATGCGTTATTTAAAACTTCAATTGAGATTTTAAAATTGTAAAATTTGGCAAAGAACCGAAATTTCAATTAGACAAAATCTGCATATAAGTCATTCCTGTATTATAATCAAAATCTTTGTTTCAAATAATCTATGCTGTATTCTGAATTATCAGAAATACGTGATGAATATTTCCATGCCTAGCACGAAGTATATGATAATTGCTCGCTTTGTTGCGTCTACTAATGCACGTGTTTTCATCAAATACCAGGTTCATGACATGGGTTGAAATTTTATATTATCAAATCAGTAGATATCATATTTATACAACTTGCCAGTTCATTTGTAGGAGGGAATTACGAAGGGAGAACTTAACAATTTTTATCACCAGTTATCGGCTTAACGAGCACAATATTTCTCATTCATCCTGTCACAGTCCGTGAAGAATTTCAAAATCTCAAGGTGAAGGGCTTAATTTACGTTCAAAATGCTATAAAAATTTTACCCGCCAAAAGTTAATATAACGATGGATTTTCACCACAAAATACTGCCAAGTGTCGTGGAATAAAATGTCAAAATATGTGTAGAATTGTGGAGAAAATATTCTTTCTTAAGTCTCATAAATTTTGAGGACAACCGTCAGTTGTAATAGTTGTAAAAGTGCAATGTGGTAAGGAAAAACGTCGAATTCCCTCACCCAATCTCGAACATAGGAAAATATCATTTTAAAGAAAAGAAGACTTGTGATGCAACATAGTGAGATGTATTTCAAACCCGACTAGTTAGGCCAAATATCAAAATACTACTGCAACTGATAATAAAAATCAAAGCAATTTAAGCCCAAGCATAGTGCTTCAAGGAGGGTAAGGTAGTCACAGTAAGTAAACTAATGTTTAATTCATATAGTTTTAGATGAATGAAAAGTCTACAAGTATTTGTACATGTTATCGGGATTATGACAGGTTTATATCGTAAAATATCGTAGCGAACGAGCCAAAAGCTTCATATGCTAGCGATCGAGGATGATATGGTACAATATTCAGCACGCATTCTTAATAAATAATTAATAAATAATTAAGTCTTCATTCGTCTTTTATAAAATGTTGAAAATTCCCCCATTTTTGCGGGAAATCACCTTTACCCTTGAGCCTTGGTATTTATCAGCGGATACTTCTTTGGGTCACTAATGCGCATTAAAATAGTATATTGTAAATAAGTGTTTATATACTACACAGAGATTGCGTTTTACTGTAAGAGTAGCACTAATAAGGTCTTGTTACTAGATGAAAAAGAAAAGATTATAAAAAACTAATTATAAAAGGTAATTTCTCGAAAGCACACGTTAATCACCAACGTCAGTTATGTAAAATCTTCTAAAATACAGGTAGGTTTAATTTCTGTCTGTTTTTATGCTGTCTACACATTTTTTGTATAAAATCGTTCCTGGACGTAAAAAAAGATTAGATATATCAAGATGATGGGAAAACGTAATTTTCAAAAGAATTTTTCCTGTGTTACTTGACATTTAGAGGAATCATCTCTTTTGTTTAAAGAAAGATCATAAACGTTATCGAATGATGACCGAAAGAAATCGCAGGTTGTCAAACATGCTTTAACCAACTGGATTTAAAGTTTTGAGAAGACTTTGGTATATCCTGCTCAATCTTGTTCCTTCTCATTGCACGCGTGTTTTACGAATTATTCACATAGCTGATATAGGCGAATGGGAGGATAATATAATAATTATCTTGAGACCGAATTGATCATTTCAAAATTAAGGAAATGAAAGTCTGGTGTAAGGGGATGACACTGTGTGGAATTGAATATTTTGCAACATCAACATGATCAAGATTACAGTAACAAGACATTAAATAACGGACTGAACGGCACGATGGAGAAAACGAGCAGACGATTTTTTTTAAATCGCCGATCCATTTTTATTTTGAAATGGATATTTCATAACACCAACGAGATGATATCTATTCTAGACAGAAGATAATTCGAAGGTGCAACATATCCTTGTGTCTAAAGCTTATTACTGTAATTTTGAGGTCGTCTTGTCTATCATAGAATTTTATCTATAGATATGATGATTAATAAAAGAGGCAGACTTACGGTCGTCTGTTATGTCCTTCGTTTCTTAGTCATTTAGATCGATGAAATTTATAAAATCATCAAATCTATCATTAAACAAATATCATCCATAAAATGACAAGTTGAGCTAGCACCTCTTTGTTTTGCCATTCAAGAAAGTCTGCATCCAGTGATTATATAAGAAGGAGAAATTGAGAGGAGAAAAACTTCTGCCCAATGAAATGACTGATCGACGACGGTAGACGATGGACTCGTATATCAAACTGGACGGATATGTCATTTACAAGTCAAACATACTGATAAAATTTTTTTGGTTTGTTTGGTTTGGACATATTAGTTCTTGTTTCCACCGACAAAAGTGTTGTCACCTTCTGTCTTATGCTTTTTACAGAAATCAGTTGGGTACCTGATGATTTTTTCTTGATTTATTTCATGTTTGCGTGGGTAAACAAATTTTGATGCTAAATGAGAACAGTGAATTCGAGTTATGTTCATTAAAATCTTATCAGTTTTTTTGATATCGACTCCTTATCAACTCTACTTGACACATTTTCAGTCATTCTTTCCAACACTTAAATGCTTTTAAATAGTCAGTCCAAACACTCATATAAAGCACTACCACTACTTGAAGAAAATCGCCTTCCCGACATCATTCTGTTCTGCTTAGTTTAAAAACAACCCAATAAATGATTGTAATGCCATTGTCGTCCCCGACGATAAAGCCCCAAACAATATTATATTTGCTTGTTAATCGAACTACATAGACTGGTCGATAAAGGAATTAGGTATAGACAGCTCACTTGGAACCCAACATATACCTCAACGACACTCATCAAAGATGAAATCCTTGACAATCATAGGTCAGTTTTGCTTTCTTTTGTAATTTCAACTAAAAAAGAAGAATTCGATCTTCCTGCACTTTACTGGATGCCAAAGCTTCACAAATGTCCTAACAAGCAGCGTTACAGTGCAGGGTTTGCCAAAGACTCCACAAAACCTCTTTCCAAGTTATTGACAGTTATTCTATCAGCAGTTAAAAATGGGCTCTAGAGTAACTGTGAAACAAGCCATTCTAGAAGTGGCGTGGATCAAAGGTGGATTCTTTAACATTCTAAAGATCTGTTAGAATGCCTCAAATCAAGGCCCCTTACTTCTTGTTATAGAATCAACACATTTGATTTTTTTCCAACCTGTATACTACTATTCCACATATAAAACTCAAAGAAAAATTAGGAGCCTTAGTTCACCTCTGTTTTGTTAGAAAAAGATGGAAACGCAGATACAAATATTAGGTTCTAGGTATGGAGAAACCTTATTTTGTTGTTAACCACTCTGATTCTAACAAGAATCACTCAGAAGATGACATTTGTGGAATGCTAGATTTCCTAATTGACAACATTTTGTAATGTTTGGCGGACGTGTGTTTCAACAGCATTCCAATTGGGACCAACTGTGCACCCCTTCTGGCCGATTTATTCCTTTATTCGTATGAAGCTGACTTCATAAAGAGCCTTCTACAGAGAAAAGACAAAAAGTTGGCTGAATCGTTTGGTTTCATGTTCCGCTATATAGATGACGTCCTTTTAGTGAATAACTCTTAAACTTGGTGACTATGATGACCACATCTATACCTTGAAATCAAAGGTTCAACAGAAACAAAGGGTCTGCTTTTTACCTGGACTTACACCTAGAAATTGACAGGGCGGGTTAAGAACAGAACTGTACGACAAGAGAGATGACTTTAATTGTCCCATTGTAAATTTTCCGTTTATGTCTAGCAACATTCCAGCCGCACCTTCATACGGACTGTATATTTCACAATTGATACGCTACTCCAGGGCTTGTGCTTCCTATCAGGACTTTATTGATAGAGGGTTGCAACTGACAAGAAAGCTACTGAGCCAAGGGTTTCTCAGGGAAAAAATAGAGTATACACCAGCTTTGATTACTGAGTAGGACGACGAGTCTCACTAGTGGAGTAAGAGTTTCCTACTCTTCCGGAGCACCTAAACTCACCCTGGTTTTTGTAGGGTTCATGTTACTCCATCTTTAGTTTTCATTGTAGTGTTATGTGGTATATGTTTGTCTTTTGCTTCATTTTGTTGGCCATGGTCTTATCTGTCTTCCGACTTAACGATTTCTGTCTGCCCCTTTGATATCTTCGAATTTACTTTGCAAAACATTCTGTTATCCTCGTATTGTTTGTGAGAACACTTGACTGTGTAAACTGGTTTCCATACAAGGAGGTGGAAATAAATTCATCGATTTTTGAAGCACTTTCTAAAGGAGGCCAAATTTGGTCTTTCATCATCATTTATAGTCTCTTCTTTTTTAAGCAAAATTGATGTTTATGTAGGTTGAGTTTTGAATTTGTCAATTGCAAAGGTAACATTCTTTGTGACAATAATGATGTTATTCAAGGACTTTTCGCTGAAAGGAAAAATATTCTTAAATGATTTAAAGAGTTTCCGCATGCTTAAAAACATTGTATCTCTGAATATCTAAAAAAAATCTATTTGTATCAACATTCATATATAAAAGATTATCATTGTTTGAGATAACAAAGTCTTAAAATTGTCGAGTAATATTCACCTCATTGTAATGTTCAATTAACATTATGTTCAAAACAATAAAACAATCAGTCAGAAATATCAGGAAAAAACATGTAAAATGAACAAATAATATTAACAACAGCCAATTAACCATTCGAAAGAAGATTTCGACTTAACTGTTTAGTGTTATTAATTAAAAATAGTAATTTTCCATTATTGTTAGCTAAATGTATGGAGGAATATTTGATAAACATCAAAATTTTTAATCATCCATACGAAAGACATTATAAACCACTTATCGAAATTTTTATCAATGCAAATAAATACAATATCACCCCATGATGAACTACTTAACTGCCATATTTACTACCGAATAAGTTCATTAATTCAATTACACTTCAGTATAGTACCCCAAAAAATATCCTCATATCCTTGGTATTAATGTTACAAAATGTTTTGACTGATGTCGTATTATAATATCTGGAGATATTTTGTGTCCAAATATAAATAATTATGCCAATGAGGAAATTTAGAATCATAGAGGTCTCCACAAGACCTTCGACCGGGGTGGAATTTCACTCCTTGTGAAAAGCTCCAATTAGCCTCCCCCCCCAAAAAAAAAATCTTGAATACGTACAATAATACTGCTCTTACATGAATATTATTAAAAATTTAAATTAACAAAATTTTAATCACAAGAACAAAACAACTATGACCATAATTCCTGACCATAACCCTATCACCAGGATGCACATATTTTAATTTTATTTTTAGTTGAAAGGGGGTCGAACTAAACTATTTTTTAAAGTTTTCCGTCAATCGATGTAATTTCAATGTACAGTATTTTAAAATTATATACCTAAGAGTTCTAAAATAAAGCAATTTCTCTTTTTCTGGAATATGGTCAAATAAACTTTTCTCGAATTAATGAAAAAGGGGCAAAACAACCAAAAAAAAGAAAATGTGATTTCAAGACAATATTTTGTTAGATATTTTGTATTTACAATACTAATTGATAACAAATATGTTATCTTAATGTAGGATTAAGAACACACGGCTACTATCTAACCACCATCCTAATCGAAACCAAATGAAGACGATCAAAATGTTTTATTCGCTTGGATTTATTTTTTTTATTACAACTTATCTTCTAGATTCTGGTAAGTTAGGAACTAATCCTTTTCTTAGAATAATATCTAACTAAAAAAAATTACGAATTGGATAGAGGCAAAAAATTTAGTATTGTAACTGGCCACCTACTGACCGCTTAATTGAGCTGTTATAAGTAGTGTTAGAATAAAAGAACGTGGCGATTTTCTTAATACGGTTGTCTTTAACGGCACCTTTCTTTCAGAGGATCAGTGTCTCTAGGAAAGAGATATCTTGTGCATATTCTTTCCACGGCACAACCATAACGGAGGGGAGTTTAAGTATTTATATATCCCGTTGATTGAACGTACGACCCCTAAGCAGGGTTTCTACCTGCAGGCTGAGAAACAGAACGCCCTATTTCTTTACCCCGGCCGCTCTCGGAGATATACATATCTAAGATATAATTTATATTATTTTAAATATTAAAAAATGGAAATAAAAATTGCATTGAAAAGGTAGATGTGGTATAATTTTCAATGAAACAGAAATTCAAATCGTACAAATTATCTTCAGGTTGCCTTAAAGCATTCAAAAACAAATATCCTTTACAGATATTATCTGTAAAAGGCTACTAAAGTAAAAAAACTACACTAATCGCCAAAACCACTATACAATACAAAACAAGTAACACTTAAATATGACAACAAACCAATGTCTAGGTTGCAGAAGTGCATATGAAATAGGAGATGTGGCATGATTGTCAAATTTTAACTTCTACAGATCAAAATACCTCCAATAGTGAACCGAAGTCCATACTTTAACACTTTAACGGAAGCTGTAAAACCCCTTAAATACAAAATGTGAAAAACCTACAGATTCCCAGTTTGGGACACGCACATAAAGTACAAAATATATGTTGCGGGGTTAATCATGTTTGTAAGCGCTCAACCCGCCCCCAACCCGGGACAGTTGTTAGAAAACAGCAATAAAAACGTTCTATAAAATAGGTTGAAATTGATGTTACACTTGAGACTTGAGACCGATACTGAAAACCAACAAAAATACAATTAAATCTAATACAAGATATAACAAAAGTATCGACCTTGAAAGAGTATTAGCAGTTGCTTCTGTTTTTTTTTAAATCCTAAAGCAACCGATGTCATTAAAAACACGTCAAACTGGATTAGCTGTTTAAGTATCATTTGAATTAAAAGAAAACATGGCTTGTGCAAATGCCAAAATATTATATATAGACAGGAAGATATATATGTTTATTGTAATATGTCAAAATTTGATGTTTCAAGCGTCTGTGCTATGCAGTATATTTTGCACGTATACCACACAACAACTTCCTTGCTAGATCTAATCTACGTTGTATTTGTTTATAAATATACTATTTCTCGACAAATCAAAAGCAAGCATTTCTAAATATGGTAGAATTATGTTTTTTGTTATCAATAAAAAATCGTCAATAATATTGATTTTTTTAAAATAAAAATACATTTTTAAATGCTCAACATCTGTTTAAAGGAAGCATGTACATTTTCCGGTAATGTATTTCTGATTGACCTAACTTGTTTAAGTGCTATTTGAGTTCAAACATTATTTACATTCTAGCAAATACGCGAAGTTATTAAGATGCTTTTTAAAAAGACGAGTTTTTAAGTTTGAATAGAACACGGAAATACGTAAACGTCTTAAAAACTGAAGTTATTTTTCTTCTGTGGTAAAGTTGTTTCGTCCAATGTCTGCGTCAGGTTTAATTCTTGTTGGTATTTTCTTCTTTTCAACTGAATATTCCTCTAACTAAAAAATAATGCAAACTGCAGTGGAGTATTCTAAAGCCTTTGACTACAATTCGATTTTGTTACAGTTGGCAGTGAGACTAATTTGCCTGGATCGTGTGATTTTGAAACGGACGTCTGTAATTATTCAAATCTAGATGGTTTTTATCTCCATTGGAGGAGGACGAACCAACCAGTTGGATTATTCTCTCACAGGATCCCTGGAGACCACACCTTAAATGGACATGGTATGGATAAGTTAACAATGTATGAAAATATTTAAAGGCTATTTAAGGAATTATTCTTTGATTAAATACAACTGTAACAAAAATTGATAAGTTTGCAATTCCAAAACCTAAGCCGGGTCAGGTTTAAATTTCATCGACCAACAAATGCAAGTGTAGTCCATATGAAATAAACATATCCAAAAATAATAGTTCACGTAACAGACATTAAAATAAAACGTGGCGGCTTCAAAACATTTAATAATCATTGTTGTCCGTGTTAAAATATTTTACTGTTACTGGTTTTGTTGATATGGTTAGAAATCGTGAAAAAAATAAAAAAAACAAAAAGGCAGACGGATATTGTCAGAATACATTGATTACCAAGGCAAATAAAAGAAACAAGAGATAAACATGACAATCCTTATGAGAACTAACCCTTTAAGTTATGTGACAAGACAATTCTCTGCCCTGATACCCATCCCATCAGCTTGTATAATATATTGTTATTAACTAAGACGGTAATCAAATTATGACTTTAATATTATTATCCATATTTGCTTTAAAGCAAAATAGTAGTGAAAAAATAAGGCTTAACGACATTTGTCCTTCAATCAGCTTTGAACAATTTGGTTTAGAAAATAATGTCAGGAAATAAATGCAACCACCACTCATCGATC
>JAULBM010347850.1:0-12276 GCA_032357055.1 Geukensia granosissima | reverse complement strand
TGATCTTAAATTTCAGTGAAGACTGTTTACAACATGTCCTTTATACTTCTCAACTTTGATTACAACTCTGATCTGGCAAATCCAAATTCTGCAGCTTTCAAGACTCTGTCAGACAGATTCTGTGCAGCAGTAAGTTCATTTATTACTAAGAAGAGTAATTGGGCAGAAAATGTCAAAAATTTTAAAATCAATAATTTACTGCATTGAAACATTGTCTAATGTTACCAACCATAGGGGCAAGAAAATAAGTTTTTTATTCTTAATGCTCATTTTTACTTTGCAAGCGTATGTCATAGGACATTGTGTGAAAATCTCTGTGTGTATTTTCTTGCCATGGTTTTGTCTATACTTTTAATCTCAGCAAAAATATCACCACATTGTGCAGAAAGTTGCAAGATGTCACACCACAAAGAATAAATGAGTCCTAAATCTTAAAATTTACAGTATAACCATATTTTAGGGCATTGAAAATTCTTTTAGTAGATTTTATACATTCCACTTTACACTTCCTTTGATAACATAACAACTAGGAGATAACTGTATTGTATTTTAAGCTTTAAATCGAGGATTTTACTGTCCCAAATTGAGGTTACCTGGCGACACGTAGTGTATATATATCAGTCAATGTTATATATGGCAAATAGGTCATGAATTTTACATAGAATGCAAGCCAGTCAAATAAGGCAAATTTTTAAATTTGAATTTGTGTTTTATTTTTATTTTTCACCCATTACTGATATGTTAAATTGATATTTACAGTTAAATGCAACATATGGCCCAACTAGGAATGCACAGGGACAACTTGTTCCACGACCAGCATTTGAAGATTATGAAAACTGTCAAGTGAAAGCATTTACGTATGTATAACAAGGAAGGAAACAAATCAGTTTTCTAATTTTATAGAAATTTATGTAATGGACCTAAACTTCAACATGTAAAAGTTCAAGTTTTAATGATGGAATAGGCATGGATATAATTGATCAATAAACCCTTTTTCTGATGCTGGGTTCTTGCTATTGACACTTGCAAAAAGTCAACAACATAATAGTTCTGACGTCTTATTTGATTGTCCCCCAATGTCATTTTTTGTGGGAAAAAATGTTATTTTCCACCCAAAGTAACAGGAACCCAGTTACTGAAAAAGGGTCAATACCAGTATTCTATTTTAGCAACAATGACATACTCCTGAAGGTAGGAACCAATTAAATGCAATATTCTCAAAGGTTTATAAACATTCAAAATTTAATATGAAAATATTCTCGAAAATTAAAACTATGAATATTTGCAAAATTTTGAAGTAGATTTATCAAGTGCTTGAGCATAATAATTATATTTGTATAATCTGCATTCACTCCTGAAGATGGTTTATGTAATTAACCTTTTTTATGATTACAGGAGAGATTCCTCAGGAACAGACAAAGTGAATTTCATTCTTACATTCAGTGGAGAACAAGATCCGACATTAATCACATTAATTAAAGGTTTGCTGATTGAGAATGCTCCTAGAGAGACTGTGAATGGTCAGATCACACTGTATGTCGGTGGCCTATATGTATTTGAGAGTGATCTGGCCATTGAAGCGGCAACAGTTTCATTAACCAGTGTAGATCCTAATTCTACAGGGCCTACTGCCACAGCACCATCAAGTAAGTGACTTTTGGTTTATTATAGTTCATTTATAAAAATTTATTTGTAAGTTTTTCTGGAGTTGAATTCAGGTAACTTTATAAAGGGTAAGCATAGACTTTAATAATTTTGTGAAAAGTTTTTAGAGATTTAAGATTTGAAAGAAAATAAAATTTGGTAAGCATCCTCCCAAGGTATTCCAGGTAGCTCCATGCCAAGTTATTCACTAGCTTACTGTTTATAAATATTTCAAAAAAGATAGTCATATTATAATTATATATATATAATTTTAAATTTACTGTTATAAAAGTATTTTTCCTTGAAAAGAAATCATTTAACAGTTACAGTTATCAAATGTTTAATTCATAGTTGACTGGAAATTTTCAAAGCAATTTAATTAACATAAGCACATTTACTTCTACATGAATATTCTCAATTTTTTTTAAAAATTGTAGTTTAGTTTCAATGTTTTTAATTAATTTAATTATTATATATTGTTTAAACACGAATGTTTTATACTAAACATATGAGCTTATGCACCACTATTACTGTTTATTTATCTTTGCATGAGACAATCAGATATAAAATTATTAACTGATACAGTGTATGGGGGTTGAGTTTACACAAATATTATGCATGGACTGGCATATTTTACACAATATTCATATTCTGAAAAGATTTGTCATCTTTTGACAATTTATTATATAAAAAATATAATGGAAGTATAGATGTATTACACATTCCATTTCATGAATGAATTTGACCGAATGACCTCAGGTCAATCGGTGTAAATGGTGTCATTTTACATTGTGATGTCCAAATATTTGTATAGTGACGTCAAATTTTTGCGGGAAAATGCACTTACTAGCTGTCTATACTACACAACAATCAGGCTTTGAAGTGTTTTCTGAATCATCCTTGTGTTCGAGTGCATAACTATTTTACCTCCCAAATTAACTGAACTTAAGTTATATTAATTGTAAATAACAGAAGTACCAGATTTCAGAATAGAAAGATGGTTTGATATATGGAGAATTAGACAGTCATTGATATTGTTATCATTGGCGTTAGAGAAGAGGGTTTAGTTATATTCAAACTGGCACTGTCATTTTGCCTTGCAATCATACACCTTCAGTATGCTATGATGTTGTGATTCCAGAGCACCAAAACTCAACCCAGTTTCTGTAGGGTTTGTGTTACTCCAGCTTTAGTTTTCAGTGTAGTGTTGTGTGTTCTATGTTTGTCTTTTGTTTCATTTCGTTGGCCATGGTCTTGTCTGTCTCCTGACTTAACGATTTCTGTCTGCCCCTGTGGTAACTGCGAATTCCTTTTAGCCACATCAGTGTTATTTCTTATTATGCTCCTAGTTGTTGTATAAGTTTTTGTAATGTATTTTGAGATCCATAGTATTGCCCTGAGATTGTAATAAATTTTATTGTATTCCGAGACTCATGGTCATACAAAGGACTGTAATAACTTAAATTTCATATTCCCAGACCAAAAGGTTGTACCCTTGGTTTGTATCAACTTTTGTAAAAGCAGTTGCATCCAACTAAAAATCATTATTTTTAAACCAGAGCAATACATAAAAAAATAATAGCAAAGTCAAAACATATAATATCAATTGGCTTATTTTCTTTGAAATTTATACCTATTGTGATAAAGTCTATTAGTTAAAAGAAAATCTTAAGTTTCAGTAACTCCCTACTTAATGCTACAATGTTTTTGATTTATTCAGAAAAACATTTTCTTTCTTGGATTGATCTTTAGTGCACAATAATGTAACATTCACAATTCTCATCTTTTTCTGACTAACAGTTCTATAGTTTAGATTATTCTTAATCGATTCCTTAAGTCTTCTAATGTAAACAACGGCTTTTCCAGTTTCAATCTATTCTGCTTATTAATTTTGCTAGCAGTATAATTTAGACCAGTCTGTTTCTTGTTTAGCAAGATACTCTGAATTTGTAATCAGATTTTTCCTAAATCTAACCACGGCAGCTCTCAGTGACTGGTTCTAGATTCTAATGGTTATTCTAAAATATCTATTATCATAGCTGATTATAACTTTGGCAATAATTTAGAAAAAGTATTATATAGAATTATTCATCCCAAATATCTAAAGCAAAATTTAAAGCCCACAAATTATTTTGATGTGCCAAAAAAAAAAGGAAGACCAAACAGAATAAATGTTTGAAGTCCAAATTGTGGATGTATGAATGTACAACTGACTTTTCTTATGTTATTTTTTTGCAAATAAACTCACCATTCGTAGATAAACTGAAGTGGACTTTAAAGACACAAGTTTTGTCGTTTTCTATATCAAAAATTATTTTTGGCAATGATTGGAGTCATTCTCTTATAGTTTTCACCAAATCTTAATTTTGTGTTACTTTGAAGAACAGTCACTGTAAGGTGCTTAAGCAACTTCTAAATATTCTTGATTCTCTGCGATTAACTGAGCTGGACTAACAAGCACTAGTTACCATGGTAACAAGGTGTTGTGATTTTCCAGATCCCTGTCAAGGAATAACAGAACCAGCATATTTTGTTGATCCAACTGATTGCCGTGGTTACATGTACTGCTATCCTGGAATGGATCCATTTATGTTAAAATGTCCAGATGGCCATTCTTTCAACTTGTTAAACAAAGAATGTCAAACAGATCCCTCATGTGTTTAAAAAGAAAATCATTATCATTGAAAGACATTTCCATTTCAGGGAACACTAAATTATTTGAATTTTTTAATTTTGATATGGACATCATGTTATATATTTGTATGTTGGGGACACTATTGGTTTTGATGTGTTTTCAAAGAAACACAACGCAGGATTTTCCTGAATTCACACTGGTTTGTTATGGACTTCATGTTTTATATTTGTATGATTGGGGACACTGTTGATGTTGATGTGATGTTTTCAAAGGAAAACCATGTAGGACCTTCCTTAATTCACACTTGTTATCTGTATTTTATACAAAAGGATAGGTATAGGAAAAACCGCCTTCATTTACTTTAGGTGACCCAGTACTAAAGGACTAGAATATTGTGTATGGTTAGGGTTTGGCAATGGCTTAAATTTGGTTAGGGTAAGGGATAGGTCTTAGGGTTTTGTTAGGGTAAGGTTTGGGATTAGGTTAAGTGTAAGAACAGATATGAGTCTCATAGGGTTGGGTCCCCTAAAGTAAATGAAGACCAGAAAAACTGAAAACACTAGGTTTACCTAAAAAAGGTTCAGAATTTAGCATGTCAGATTATGTGGTGGATTGTGTATACAAAAGATTAAACTGGTTATTACATATAAACCCAATATTTTTTAGAAACACTATCAAACAAATCAATGTTTTAGGCTGATAGTTGCTCGGGTATAGTGAAAATCATAGATTATATATTTTTATCATTCATATTATTTATTTATTTACAATATTGATTAATTGCAATATGGCTTGGAATTGTTAAAGTAGATTAGAAAAAAACAGCTTTTTATCAGAATATCTAGACACCTTCTTAATATAGAGCACTGGCACCATGCTGATTAGTGTTTTGTCATTTTTCCAGATCCGTGTGTAAATGTTAACACTTTAACGTATTTCAAAGACCCCAATGACTGTAGTGCTTATGTGATCTGTTACCCAGGATTCGCACCATATAAATTGACATGCTCACCAGGCTCTTCCTTCAGCCAGGAAACAGAGTCCTGTCAACTGGACCCACTTTGTCCATAGACATTTATAGACGGATTTAAAAATTGTAAATAAATGAAAAAACATTATCATATTTTTTTGGCATTGAAAAAGTTGATATATTGCAATTTTGATTGTTATGTCCAAATTGCAATGAAAGTAAGTTATCTTGGAATATTTCTTGTAAACAATTACAAAAATCACATAATATTTTAAGCTTTTCATGCTGTTAAGTGCTTAAGTTGACTTAAAAGAATCAAAAATATATTTAATGTCAATAGTGCTTTTTGTTTTAGTGCTAAAAATCACAAGTGGTCTGTTTTGCTGGAAATGTTTTCTTTTTACAAATAAATGCTATTGAAATGAAATCCAAACACTATATGAAATCCAAAATTATTATTTTTACAGAAATTTAAATTTACAGACAATAAAGCAGAAGATAGTATATAATTTTTAAAGTATGTAAATGATTTCAATAGATCTGTTCTTGTTTTGGAATATGATAAATTAAACTTTCTGTGTTGATGTTATTTTTATTTATTTGTTAATCATATATATTATCACAGATGTACAGAAGCACATTTTATTTCTTTAAATCACAGTATGTCCTATTATATGAGAAGATGTGGGAAAAACATCATAATACATGAAGGGCAACCAATAAAATCTCTGCTAATTTCTGTGTTATTTCTATAGTGAATTTTCTTCAATGTTCAAATTTAACACTGGTTAGTTCAAATTTAACACTGGTTACCAAATCTTATTTCTGAAATCAGGAATGCTAAATCTGACATGAGGTTACCAGAATGAGCCTGAAAAAACTATTTCTTTATTTTAATTTTGTTTGAAAAATATGCATGGATGGAATTAATGTCAACGTTTAAAGCATGGAATGATTTCAGCATGTTTATTCGTAAGTCAGATACTGATATTTACTAAGTAAAGTGCATGTGCCATGTTGAAGATCGCAGGAAGCAAATTGGATTGATGGCTGCAATAATTTTGAAGATTGCTTGGAAATAAAGATATTTTGCATGCTCTGAAGTTTGAAATATTAAAACCAAAAGCAGGCATAAAACCAACCGTTGATGTGGTATTTACTAACATCTAGCCAAAATTGCATGGATGAATTGTTCTGAGGAGAATAATGAGAATGCTTAATCAGCCACATTGCTCTTGATGATGTCTAAAAAATCAAGAAGGCATGCAAAATGGAGTGACTTGCAGAAGACATTGCATGAATGAACGACAGCAGCATGATCACAGAAGAAATCGCATGATTGGCAGACATCATTGTTTAACCAGCAGACGACAGTTGATATGGGAATTGTCATCAATTATTTTTGCCATTCCAGCATCATGTAAAGGTGTGACCACTGTTGGAGAAGTCTACTTTGCAGATCCAAAGAATTGTCGTGCATTCATATTCTGCTCCAAGGATACTCCAATGAGCTATTCATGTCCAGCATCTTACAAATTTGACCTTGAACAGAAAAGCTGCATTCCTGATCCCAACTGCAAATAAAGATTATAAATAAGAGTGGAAAAAAAATCCTTGTGCCATTAAATGTTAAATATACAAAAACATATAACTCCTGATTGTATATCATTTGCATACTCTTGGGTTTGTTATACTGGTATAATTATTTCTGCTGTGTTATTGCCTTAATCATACAACTGAGGGGAAAACTTTTATTATGATATCCTTTAAAGATTGAAACAAAGTTTAACAAAGTTGCCTTTCTTTTTTTCCTTTTTGAATTCAATGCAAAATTGTCAAAGATTTAAATAAACCAAAATGATGTCTTTTTATATCCTATCCCTCTTTTTTCATGTTTTAAAATTTTATACAAAAAAATGTCTAAAATCTGAAAAAAAAAATTATTCATGTTCATCCAACAATATTTGCACTAATTTTCTGAATTTACATAATAACAACACTGAATAAAATGCCAGTTATTTATGAGGAGGCATGGGTCTGGTATCCTCCTCCTCTTCAAGAAAATGATATTGCCAATGTGGCATTAAATACCAATCAATCAAGAAAATGTTAAACTTTTAAAAATGAGATGCTCTTAATTTTAGTGAAATGATATCTTCAGATTTAATGGACAGAAATTTATATAAATCTTATTTTTGTACATATTTGTTCCTATTTATTTTTTATGAAATCAATATTAATTATTTTCTTAAACCAGTCACATTTGAAAAAAAGATAAAATTATCATATTAATAAATGTGTTCCTCATAATAATTATGACATTAATTTATAATTATTTGTTGTTGTTATTTTATGTATTTTATGTTATGGCTGGACCTTATGTATTCTATCAGTGCAAATAAAATTCACATACATCAGTTTGTGGTTAATTTGTAATACAGTAAAACCTGTTTAAATTGAACCCCTTTTGGACTTAAAGAAATACTTGGTTTAGGCAGGTTAAAAACAAATGAAAACATATATATAGGAACTTAAGAATCAGTCTGGTTAAGACAAGTTTTAAGGTTTTCTCAGTGTTTGGTTTAGGCAGGTTTCACTGTAGTAAACTTTTCTGTTATAATTTTGCTGGTTATTGTATGACGTCAGTATTTTGTCACAGTAGCATATTTAAATATTTCAAGACTGAATGGTTATAAAAATAATAGATACAAGATTGGTGTTGTGCCCAAGAGCGCAAGACAGGGGATGCTTACCCTTCATGAACACTTGATCCCACTCCTGTTTTGTAAAGGAGTTCGTGAATTCCAAGCCTTTGTTCCTTTTGTTTATGTTTTATCTTTTAGTTTGTTTCAAATTTGTTTTGTCTCTTTGGATTATATACTTTTGATCTCTCACATGGGTATTCTACACTGGACTTTAAACATCCTGCTGAGTAAACTGTATCTCAACAACAAGCAAGACAAGGCCATCAAGAAGAGTGGAATTTCAGTCCTTGTGATTATGTAATTGTTTTATAATACAATAACCAGAAAACTTTTTCATTGATATTATGTTTACAGCTGGTCAAATGCAAGTTTACATGGGCCTTTTTGTAAGATCAATCAGATAGACTATAAAACAAAAATAAACATTCATACCAACACAACAGGCCCCACAAAAAGTAATAATGGACAATACCAGTTATCAGGAAGGAGTTACCACTTATAAATGAGAAGTTGACTATTGGAAGGTGAATTCATCATATTTGTCATAGAGTTTTCTTTCTTATCTTCTTCCAAGATCGATCATGAAGTAAAGTTCAGAAATTTCTAAGGAGTGTCTGTTTTATACATTATTTTAAGCTTATCTGAACACTAATCCATTCATGATGATTGTTTCAAAAATCAAATTTGAGATATAGAATTATATCTTCTCTCTGAATTATGTCCTTGTAGGTTCTATTTATGCTTCCTCTTAGGGCTTCTGGTTGATTGTATTATTTCATTTCTTTTAAATGCTTTTTACTTTTAACATGATTGAAAGAAATGCATTTATGTCAGTCTGTCATAATTGTGCATCGAAACAGAGACATGCGAAAGCATATTACAGGGCTTTAAAAATCTGGTCAATCTAATTCCAGGCTAAAGTATTTTACCTGAGAGGCTGATAAATTTTATACAGGATTAAAGTTATATATAAATGATTATGTAATATGGTGAGAAATTTGATTGTGAGTGGGAATTATTCATTGGATATATCTCGGTGACAGCTTTCATGGATATATCATAGATTTTATGAATCATTTACCATGTTCAGGACAAAATTGCTGAAAAAAATGCAATTTTTCAGGATATGGATTTTTTTTTCTGTCTTATTTTGTGGAAGTTTGTTTTCATTCCTTGTTATAAAGAGAACAAAATATAATCCATGCACGTTTTAGTTTTGCACTACGAAGATGAGTGGGATTTTTTGAATACCCTTGCCCTTGGTAGCCATGTTTGCTTTTGCAGCAAGATTCCAGAAACTAGACGAGCTGTTTTTTATTTTTTCACATGCAGATGTAAATTTTGGAACTAACAACATGACAAAATAAATTTATATTTAACGGTTGAAGATTTCAGTTCAGTTTGATCCTGAGGTACTAAATGACAACAATCTTGAAAGTTGGTATACCGATTCATCTTTAAAGTCTGCCATCCTACCCAAAATAGGTCAGTTCGACCTACATTTCATGTATATTGATTCTGGTTAATTTCTCAGAAACTATATTTTTTATCAGCGTATTTGTGTGTTTTCTGGTTTTCTGATGCCTTATTTAGGAGTTTGTCAGCATCATAAACCAAAATAGGTTAGTTTGGCTTAATTTAATGCTTTATTTGGTTCAGTTTTTCGTCTGACCCCATATCTCAAAGTTCCTCACAACCAAGCAGCTATGTGCTGATTCATCTGGTAGTCTGTCAGCATCACTCTATAAGTAGGTCAGTTTGACATATATTTCATGCTTATTGAGTCGGGTTCAGTTTAACGTCTGCCATCGTAACTCAGATAATGTATTTACTATCATCAGGTAGCTTCTTGTGCTGATATATCTTTGGAGTTTGTCAGCATCCCACACTAAATACATGAAGGTTTTACTAACATCACATGCTTCATTGACGCAGTTTCAGTTTTCTATCCAACCTACGGTAAATAAGTTTTTTATAAACAACAAGCTAAACAAGAACATAAACGGCAATCGTTTATAAACAACAAGCTAGTTACGAGGCGAGCTCAGAATCGCCAAAAATTAACTTTTGCAGGATGTGGAAAATATTTTGTTTTTCTTCCAGATTTTTTAAGTGTCTAAGAAAATCAATTTTACAGAATATGATTTTATTGTGTTTTACTAATCTTCTTTCCCGTTTGGCTGATTAACAGCTTTTAAGTACAAATTTGGGAAATTTGCGCATACTGCCGAGTCGTATTATTGTGTCCACACTTCGGTGGTGTAATGATTAGCGTGCTCGCCTCGAGTGTGGATGGTCGTGGGCTCGATCAACGGCCGGGTCAAACCAAAGACTTTAAAATTGATATTTGCTGCTTCTCCGCTAAGCACGCAGCATTAAGGAGTAAGAGCAAAGACTGGTCGGCCCAGAGTCGGAATAATGTGTCTGGGTAAAGTACGTGGCATGTCTGCCTGCGGACTGTTGCTTTCGTGATCTAGCACGTTAAATATCCTGCTCAGCGTGTCGGTCTTGTACAAAGCAGGGTTCAGCATCAACATTCATTAATTTGCTCTCGTCCTGAATATGCATTAAACATTTGCCACTGTAGGTTAAGCAACATTCAATCAATCAATTCATAGTGCTTATTTTAAAGACAACTTATTATCATTAATTAAAACCTCGATTGTTAATACTTAATTTATTTATAGCAATTAATCTTGTATTTTGTAAGGAAGCCATTAGCCTGACTTTCCCAATTGAGCATCCGATGGTAATGCATTGCCGACATTAAACTATAAATGCGAACAATATTTAATTATTACATGCACGTAAAAGATATTATAATTTAATACGGACGTGCCATATAAATGCATTCAAATAGAAATTTAACCCATATAGTATCTTTGACTGAGGATTCGTGTTACTTCAAATAAAGGCAATGGTGGAGAACATGCCTAGTCTCATTGTGCACTTTGATAACTTATATAAGAATAATTTACCCGTGGCATATTTATTGCTTGCAGCAATTTCCCGTCATGAAGTATTAAATACTTTTTTATAAATTTTCTTGATGTTTAGATGTTTTGTTTTGTTGCTTTTTACATGATTTCCAAATCGAGCAATTGTCATTTCTATTTGTAGATAGTCTTCGTTGTTGTCTATCGCGTAATGTTTCTCAACTTAATTACTTTTGATTGTTCAACAACTAAAAAATGCAGGACCTAAATGTTACTAATTTGTCAAAAATGATTCTTGAATTCTTCTCAACGAAATCTATGATTCCTTTGCTGGTTGAAAACTAGCCACTACTGTCTCTTGATAACGTGGTACTTTGACGATAGATGAAAGGTTATCGAATCATTGTCTGTCGGATATTGATTTCTTTTGGAAAGATTAAAGTCATCACTCCGAAAATTTTTCAATCATCATCATGATTTGGTTGACCGGTACGAATCATTCATTTCACAAACGACATCGAATACCCTCTGAATGTCGTTATTACGGATCCGTTCGTTTACAATTGTGACCAACATCGATTGTGACACTAGTTTTGACTATCGAGTAACACGACCGGTAACACAAGTAGAGTATTTGTTAACCCCTGAGCACCCGAAAACGCCTCTGATTTGTTAGGTTCGTGTCGCTTAAGCTTCAGTTCAAGTTAGTGCAATGTTTCGTGTGCTTTGTTTGTCTTTCGTTTCATTTATTTGTTTATCATGGTTTTGTCTGTCTTTCTGTCTGCCCGTTGGTATCGACATATAAAGTTCTTCTCTTTTTTCTTTTTTTTAATTGTTACTGTTACTATTATTATTATTATTATTATTATTTCGCCCAGACGTTATTGTTCTGTTCTTTGTTACTATTCTTCGGCAAATGAAATTTTCCGCACTAGTTTAAAGCTATGCCTTGACCGAATTAAATGAAACCCACGTGGAGATGTGTGTTCAAAACTTTTTACAATAACTGTGAATGTAATATTTCAAAATGTTGAGTGGGATGTGAAGAAGAAAATTATGCAAAGAATTGCGATCGGTTGGCGACCATTTTTAATATGTTGCCAAAATGGCGAAAACTGAATGTTGTCCGAATTGAACGAAAATGTATATATGGGTGAACAAAGTGCAGTAAAACTAAATAGTTTTTTAACATGACTACCTAGCAATGACAGATTTAGTTCTTTATTCTTCTACTTCACTTTGAGCAGTCCGCGCGTTTTCTCGGAGATTGATGATCCTAGCGTGAGTTAATTTGCTTCTAGTTATTGAATTTTCAAAATAGACCGTTGCCATAGAAACGAGACAAGTCCAAAAATTAGAAGTTGCAGTTTTTCTGAAGATCTCCTT
>JAULBM010347839.1:0-12277 GCA_032357055.1 Geukensia granosissima | reverse complement strand
GGACGGACGGACGGACAGACGGACAGACGGGGGTAACGACAATATCCCCGAACTTTCATTCGAAAGTGCGGGGATAAAAAAGATCGATGCTAAGGATATTCATTATGTTGCTAAGGACTTTGAACTTGTGTCTTGATTCAGATTTGTAGAACACATTAAGCTTAACATTTTTGCAATTTAAAGTTTCTTTCTATCTCTTACCATTTTTGAGATATTTGCAAAAAAAACTTCATTTCGGACCCCTAAAAACGGTTTTCGGTCCCTAGGTCCATAACGGTTCGTCCAATAATTTTTAAACCATGTAGCAAATGAAGATCTTGTTAAGATAAACATTTTCTCCTTTACATGTTATCAGCTATCTATTACTGGTTTTGAGATATTATCAAAAATATATGGTTGCAAGGCATTTTAGTGATGTTGCTAGGGACTCTGAACATTGACCTTGATGTCAATTTGTAGAACATATTAGTCTAAACATTTTTGCCGTTTAAAGTTTCTTTCTATCTGTTACCGTTTCTGAGATATTTGCAAAAAACCTTCATTTTGGACCCCGAAAAACAGTTTTTGGACCCTAGGTCCATAACGGTAAGTCCAATAATTTTTGACCCAATGTTGCAAATGTAGATCTTGTTGTGATAAACATTTTCTTTATTTCATGTTATCAGCTATCTATTACAGGTTTTGAGATATTATCAATATATATGGTTGTTAAGCATTTCAATGATGTTGCTAAGGACTCTGAACTTTGACATTGATGCCAATTTGTAGAACATATTAGTCTAAACATTTTTGCTGTTTAAATTTTCTTTCTATCTGTTTCTGTTCTGAGATATTTGCAAAAAACCTTCATTTTGGACCCCGAAAAACAGTTTTTGGACCCTAGGTCCATAACAGTTGGTCCAATAATTTTGAACATGTATAAAATTTAGATCTTGTCGAGATACAATTTTTTTCATTACATGTTATCAGCTATCTATTATGGTTATCGAGATAGTGCCTTCTGAAGTCTCAAGGTCTTCCGATCGGGGTAGCTCAAGGTCATTGGTAACCTTCAACTCAAATATCATCATATGTACTATAGTACACCTAAACTTTTTGGTGAAGGTCCCAGTTCTCTATGACTTGGGGTTTCCGAGAAAATTTTTTTTACAAGAATGAGTCAATCTTTAAGGGGCGATTACTCAGAAAAAAGGTACCTGCATCCTTTCGCTCCAAATGTAACGAAGTTGTATCTCGCGACAGTGAATGTTTTCTACAGTCCATTTTATCAGCTATCACTACGGTTTCTGAGTTTAAATGATAACAAGGTTTTTTGCGAAAGGGAAGAAAACTCCGTTATGAAAAAAATTCGACTAGCAGGGTGACATCCGGATAGCCCTATACTGTATGATACTTATCCTGAAAAACCATTGCGACATGTCGCGAACTGTCTCTGGCAAATCGTTTCGAAATTTTGCGGAAGAAAAAAATATAATCAAAAGAAAGACAGTAAGGTCTTCCCGAAGGATTGGGAAAGACCTTAAATATCATGCTAACGGACGTGTTTATTGTACGTCAGGGCGAAATCCACCACATGTTTTCTGATTAAATTTTAGTTCATGTAATGTAGCCATTTTAGAGACGATTGTTGTGAGGAAGACAATTTAAAACAAACATTTCAATTACAGTTTAATTTTATTCATTCACGAAAATTAATTTAGATACAATTTTCTTTTTGATTGGTGCTGATTACGGTGCAGGAGTTTTAGAGGAGAACGAAAAGTCTTTGGACGACAGAAAGTTCGCATGCAAATACGTGTCATTAAGCCAAGTGAGTTAAAAAGGTAAATTATCAAATGAAAAGGTACACCAGTAAGGAAATTTTACAGTAAAGTTACAACACGATTCATCTGTGGAAAGATATCAAATTTAAAGGCGACAGAAAAAAGGATACCGTAGATGTTTCATCTTCACAAATTAGTAATATACTGATACAAGTCAATAAACTGTAAATAAATAGAAAATTGAAATATTAATGATTGACTGGTTGCAATTCGAGCAGGCAATCTTTCAGTCATATTCGGCACGGGAACAAGTTACATGTAGCAAACAATAAATCCCACTCCTGTTTTGTAAAGGAGTTCGTGGATTCCAAGCTTTTGTTCCTTGTGTTTACGTTTTATCTTTAAGTTTGTTTTAAATTTGTTCTGTCTCTTTGGACTATGCACTTTTGAGAGCTCACAAGAGTTTTCTACACTGGACTCAATAATTTTACTGTGGTTGGATATTGGGTAATAATGTTAGCCTTATAACTAGCGGTCTACAGACAACATGTAATGAACTGCTACCACTGGTCCCTAAAAGCGCTTCAATTTTTCTTACTTCGGGGCGTCTCAAACGTATTCATAAGAACGGATTGTGAATTAATACATCCCTATTTTAGCTGATTAACAAGTGCCTTCAGGGCATATATTACTATTGCCTATTCATTTCCTCCGCACAACCTTTTGCGAAGTGAAGAACATGTACATCCCGCTCGAACCAACGGACCTTCCTTTAATTAGTTCTCAAACCGAACGACATATTTCTTTAATAATACCAATGAAATCCTCTATAGTTTCGTTTCTTTATTATATGACGATCCTACAGTAAAACAAAACCTTCCAAGTATTTGACTGGTCTGTTTCAGTTTAATATAAGTGCAGATGTGAAGGTTATTTGAAAGGTAGTGATATGGCTTTTTATATGTTAAATGTTATTTCACTGATTATGTGTACGACTTCTGTTTCAAATTTCAAACGTATATGGGTTTTTTTCTGGGTCAAAAACTATATGATGTAAAACAATTCATTAACTGATTTCCTTTAAATCGAATGAGATCACATTAGGTACGTATAGGTTAATCATTGAAAAATCAATCTCCTTTCTTAGACCCAAAAAAGCCTTAAAAGTATATGGACCGACTTCTTTAAAATCCAAGTTCAGCAAAACACCTCTCCACGACGATCTTACATTTAAACGCAAGATAAAAAAATATGGGGTAATATATAACAGAGTCAAACAACAGAGGAGTTGATAACTTTGTCTAGATTGTTTTTCGTGCGCAATTAAAAATAGCAAGCCAAGTAGCTAAAGGGGAACACTCGATAAAAGTTTATTATTTTTTTTTTAAATCTTTATTTACGGTTTATCTTTTAATAAACTTACGGTGGATATGTGTTAAAAATAGTTTTTCCGATAACATCTGAGCAATCCATTATTTTCTATGTATCTTGAAATTTATAAATTAAACATTTATTGTGAACTGGTTTCAAATGCAGTAATTCTATAATATTATTTAATTGATATTATAAATCTATAATGGAATGATCAGATTGATTTTGGAGCCTTTTACAACCTGCCGTAGGTTGTGGATTTGTATCTTTACTGAAGGCCGTAGGACAGCCTGTGTATGTCTGTTATTTAAACTTTTTGGATGGCTTTTAAAAAGATAATTTTACCACATCTCATTATCCTATAGATAATACCTATTGTCTGTGATTCCATTAGTTTTTTAGATTACCAATAAAGCTGCATTTAAAACTAAAATAGAGTTGCATTTAAAACCAGTTCAAATTGCCTGTTATAACTTGAAATAATCTCAATGTCAAGATAAACAGAGAAAACTGGCCGGTAGCTCTGATGTTATCGATTCAAAAACATCACATCCGAATACTCCTCATTCGAAGGTTATCTTGCTTTTCGTCTTCTGTCAAACCCGACCACTAAAAAGAAACTAATTGTAACAAATAATCACTAGAAGTTCACAGATTTTGAGAAAAATAATAGAAGGGAATTATGCATTTGAACGATGGTTATGTTCTTGTTTAAACCCACGCGAAATGTTATTTTTACAATAAATGGAAATTTAACGCAAACTGTTCTTGTGGAATTTTGCGTGCTGATGACAGTAAGTAGACCATTAAAATGGCATAATTGTCAAAATCATCAAATGATGAAGTCATGGATTGTATTGAAAACTGGAAACAGATTTTTTTAAAAATGAACGGACATGAGTGACTGTATTTTTGCAACTTATTTAAGAAATTATGTTAAAGTTTTTTTTCCAACGAGGTTTACTATATGTTTAGAATAGGAGATTTGGTATGAATGTTCATGGGAGAGCCATACAAATCTCAAACTAATACTGGTTGCCCTAAGGCCTTAATAATGGACACATACCCTACAACAAACTGTTAAGAGCCCAAAAATTAAATGTGCTGCTATTATAACAACTATCGGCAAATTAAGTAAATATTGCAAAACATGAAACACACAAACATTAAAAAAAACGACAACCACCGGATTAAAGGTTCCTTGCTTTGAAAAGGCACATAAAGTAAGTTGCGGGGTTACACATTTTTGTATGAATTCAACCCTCCACATAATTTGTAAAGGTGGTGTGACAAAACGGCACTCACACTAAACTATTAAATCAACTGTACAAGATTGCATCGGTACCTGTATACATGTATCCTTATATTCAGAACAAATCCTTAAACATTGCTTATTATGTTAAATGGTGAACGTTTAACTGCACACGCAACAGGACCCCAAGTAATTATCATCCTTATTCCATAGCTCCAACTTGTAAATGAATCTTGTTTTGGCTTTTGAAGTTTTGTTGGGTTTAAAGGCTTTGTTTTATGGTAGGTATTTGATGTTTTGACTTGCGGTCGACTATCCTTGTCTACCAACTGTTTACACTCGCGATGTGGTCATTCATCTACTTCCGTTCTAATGTAAAGTTTGGGCAATTCACTCAATGTGCTACCGTCAAATTTCTGCCAATTTTCCTTTCAATCCAGCTTATAATATATATGTATTTGACAAATTTTACCTTCCATATACAATATCTAAAAGTCCACAGATTTCTTTAAGTTCTACATTCGTGGGTACTAAATTGGTCCCAAATAACTGGATCCTGTTCTTCTTGATTGAGAACTAGTTGCCTCTCTTTTTTAATTTCTAACGCAAGTCTGTATATGTCATTTTCAAGTGCCATTCATTAATCAATCATATTGTGACACATGTGTATGTTATGTTTAATAGCATGTTTGTCTGTAAAACAAGTTTACTTCACCTCTCACAGCATGCACAATTCAAAGTTCGAACACATTTTTAGTCTTTCTCACTTGGGTTTATTATCTTACGAACAATATGACTTAATTCATTTAACCTATTTATCCCAAAACCTTTCAGTGTAATAAGTATATTGTCATTTATTAACAAGATAAAAGAATCTCTCATGTTATAAAATGTTATCTAATGCAGTGTAAATTACCATTAAAGAAGCAAGGATTTATGTCAGGAAATACACCACAAAGTCCCGTCCTGTAAACTATGAGTACAAATATGTCAGACAATTTAAGGGGGTACCCAACACCTAAGGGAAATAACTCTAAAATCATCTAAACGTTTTTATCATGTGACATTTTAAATTTAAATATATGCACCTTAGTGATCAAAATTTTTGATGATTAGTTACTATTTATCTATTTATATTATTCCATAGAAATGTGTGGTTAACATTTCTTAATATCTTCATGTGTTCCTTCTTTCATCAAAGTAATGACTTAACAAAATATACAGAAAATTAAACGAGTGGAATTTATTTTTGTGATGGTGTAGTGTCCCCCCTTAAATCTGATGTAACCTTAGAAAACGCTTCAAAACGTTTTGATCAAACAACGTTAACGTTTTGACGTGTGATGCCTAACGCAATATGTTTTCTAAAAGGTACACGGATTGAATTGTTGCGTATTCGGTGAAAAGTCGTCCATGGAAGCAAGATGAATCTGTTCAAAATATTTTCCATAAAAATATAAATAAAAGATAAAAAATAAAATACTGATAAGGAAAGAATTCAATCTCACCTTTCAGTGTTTATACCATTTGGGCGGAAAGTTTTCAGTTTCTTCATCAAAAGATTTTTCCGGATTCTTCTATACTGGTCACTTCTAGTTTTTTCTACACCAAAAACTTTTACCGTGTGTGCATCCGTGGAGAAATGTTTAGCAATCGGATCCTTAGCCTTTCTACGAATCAACGAAAAACTCTACAAACATCGCTGATACAACGAATAGCGGGATGTCCTGTATATACATATTAATTAAAGGAGTAGGTTCGGTATAGCCCCAAAATTAAACAACCTGAAGGCTAAGATATATTACTTTTTACAAAATGTCATATTTAGTTGATTCAATCAGTTTTTTGTGAAAACGTATTCTTATCAAAGGTTGAAATTGCTCGAACTTGGTCTAAATTAGTAAATTTTAACAAATTTGTTAAAAAATTGCATTATTTTATCCAGTTTTTGGTCCTGATAGCAGTGGCCAGATCCATGTTCAGACAAAATTTTTTAGCATGCTTTATATTTGTTAGTTACATCATATATGTAATTATTTTGAATAAACACGAATGAGGCCATTACTAATTTTAACGAAAACCGTATAAAATCCACCAAAATAGTGAAAAATTTCAATACATTTTGAATTAAGCCCGTGTTCATGACGTCATGAGTTAGCATATGTGCACTTAAATGCAGTTAAACAATGTCTGATATTTAAAAAAGGAAAAACTGCAATGGTGTTATGTTGATTTAGGGTATAACTTAAATTTTTAGGACCAAAATTTGTCATACCTTAACCCAATCCTTTATCCCTCAGAGGGTGTGTCGGGGGTAGAATAGACTCGAGCACTCTGTCCCGGGACACTGGACTCCTGGTATGCTACCGGAGATTTAATAGGTGCCAAAACTGTGACCGCCATGTTTGCCGTGTGACGCGACCATCAAACGAGGGGTATTGCGATGTTGAGGGCCGCATTTCTACGTAGGTGTGGTTAATGCCTTCACGCCCATGTGTTTATATGTGTATCGGATGATGACCTGAGTTACACGAGAGTTTGGGACTATATAATTATATGCATGTATGCAACCAAAGCTGATCTGGTCTTAAGTTGACCAAGACGAAAGGTCAAAATGGCCCGTGTCGATCAATCGGCTGGTCATGCCAAGCCCTACCCGATTCTACGACTATAAATTATATAATTTTGCAACATTTAGTCTCATTCACATCAGCTTTCCTTGTCTTTGAACTGTTGAATGTCATGTCAAAACCTTCAAAATTTCAATTTGTTTTATATTGTGTGTTGAGTATGTCTTTCATAGTAATCAGTCTACTTTTTGGTCTCTCTAAAGATGATAATGTTTCAAATCTGTGTCATTCTGTTGAATCTGGTAGAAGGCTGTGGCTAAGGTCAATCATTTTGATGTTATGTCAGACGGTTGTTTCGCTAGGAAACCCCTTGCACGAAGCTTGTGTCTTTGTGATATACTCCACGCATTTTGCTGTTGTAGCCCTGATGCTTTTTTGTCTGTAGGGAGATTTGTCTTTCGTGCTTTAATTTATTGAAGCAAAACTAACGCTGATGCCATTGCAGTTTTCAAGGAAGTATACACCCTGGATGTTGCTCCGAGGTTCGCGGGGAACAAAGTCAATGAAACATTAAAAACCAACCATGAATATTTTCAACCAACCAAATTCAGTAAGCTCCAAACGGAGATAAGAAAATGCCAGTAACGATGAGCATAGAATTAAATACCGAACCCTTATTCCACAAAGTTGTTTGAAATTTTAAATTTTTACACGTTTAAATGACAAAAATTTCTGCTTTTGTTTTACATAAATAAATTCAGAGATAAGCAGGACAAGTTCAAAAAGTAAGCAAAATGGAAAAAGGGCTGTCTTTTAGTCGAATTTCTCCGACAAGAGGACAAAAATACGCTCTTCAACATGTTCAACAAGTATTAGAATTCCCCCCTATAGAACACGGAATTCATGTCAGGGTGTCATTCCAGATAGAGACCACGATTTATTAGAATATGTAGAGGAACAAATTCGTCACGTACTTAAATAACAGGAGGTCACTTATGTTAAAAGATTCACAAAAATGGTAATTAACAAAATTATTATTTAATTATATTATTGAAAACTAACCTTCTTAAATTTTAACCTTCATCTGTGTCTGAACACATCTACATTGGGCCCGACAGAATCTGAGTTAACATTTACGTGCCAAATCCTACGGGATACTTTAAATGTCAGAAGTTTGGGCAGTGTAGGAATTCCTTTAAAGGGTCAGGATAATGTGTTAAGTGCTCTGGCGAGGGCAACTCAAGTTTTGAATGTGACGGTGAGGTCAAATGTTCAAATTGTGAATTAAAACGTATGCCTAACTCTTAAAATTGTGATTTTTACAAAAAAAATTACTGTTTTAAAAAGTTAAAGCGGAGGAAAACATAAGTTATAAAGAAATACGCAGACTGGTCTCTTCATCGAATGACTTGTTCCATAAAACTTACTATGCTGCTAATGTGAAAGGTGTAACTAAAACTAGATGCTTTGAAATTCAAACTGTGTTTATCTGACCAATTAATTTTACCGTTCTTGCTTCAGATTTCCAAATTTACCTTCTTCCGAAACAGAATCGTCAAGTTCTCCCGAGAAGCAAATGCATGAGCGTAATGGACGAAAATATTATCATCTTCTGCAGCTGCAAAGTCTTCTCAAATCAAACAAGAAAACAAATCTTTTCAGAACCCTCCTTAAAAGTATAATGAGAAAATATCAGGTCAGTCAAACTCATCATCGGAAAAGAATGTCAAATCACGTTCAGCCTCTACTGACAAAACGTGTCAAAATTCAGATCGTTTGAAAAGGCTGAAATTCGTTACTCAATCAAAATAAATATGATGTGTTGTCGACAACATAGAAGTGATGGACACTTCTTCAAATGAACAGATTAAGGTTGGTGTCCTTTCACTGAATACAAATGTAACTCTAAATTTGATGATGTGTTGGCCACATCTATCCCAATGAACTTGAAATCAACGATACTATAGATTCAGAAAGGTCTGCTTCATACCTAGACTTTGAGAGTATGGGTGGGTTAAGAACAAAACTTTACGACAAGAGAGAAGACTGTGACGTTCCGATTGTAAAATCTCTGTTCATGTATAACAACATTCCAGCAGCACCTGCATATGGAGTATATATTTCTCAGTTTAACGCTATTTCAGGTCTTGTGCTTCCTATTAGGATTTTATTGATAGAGGGATGCAGATGACAAGAAAGCTAATGAGCCAAGGGTTTCCCATGGAAAGACTACAGTCATCACTCCGGAAGTTTTTCGGTCGCCATCATTATTTGGTTGACCGGTACGAAATATCCATTTGACAAGTGACTGTGGATATCTGTCGTGAACACAAATCGGTTCCTGTACCGTTCCTGTACCGTTTGTGACTTACATCGATTGGAACTACATATGGCTTTGTTTACTGAGTAACACGACGCGTGCCACTAGTGGAGCAGGAGGGTTTTTATCCTAACAGAGTACCTAAACTCACCCTAGTAGGGTTCATGTCACTCCAGCATTTGTTTTCATTGAAGATTTCTATGTTTGTCCTTCGTTTCATTTTGTTGGCTATGGTCTTTGAATTCCTTTTTGGGCTTTTATCCAAACAGAGGTCGTCGGACCGATAAGGTCTGTGGCGGAGGGAGATTTACGAGTTTCTCTCCTACACGAATGAGCGTTGTCACGGGTAAGTATCTCCCATTCGTGCAGCTCCAAAATTAGTCGCATAATTCAGTGGAAATGTCTGGGTTTAAAAATTGATTTAATTGAGATATCATTATTTGTTCAAGCTTTCCTCTTTGTTGCATTTTGTTTACAAGAAACACATTTTAAAAATGATCAAGTAAATCTAAATACTTGTTTTTGTTGGTGAAGACGAAAGAGCTGCTTTTGGCTCTTCAGTCTCCGTAAAAGATAATATCGTCTACATTAAAATAGATTTGAAGACTACAGGCAGTTCCAGTTCGCATTTCGCTTGACAAAACTATATCATTTTGTTCTGTGTATATATTCCACCGAAACATACAGTTAGGTTCAATGATATTAAGCATCACTGATCAGCTCCCTTCTCCATTAATGTTGATGGGCGAATTGAACGACCATAATCCTATTTGGGGAAGTCGCTTTCAGAACAACAAAGGAGAGATCGTCGAAGATTTGCTTAATCAAGAAGGCTTGTGTATTTTTAATGATGGGTCAGATACAAGGTATGGTTCCTATGCAGCTGTTGATATATATATTACATAAATATATTAATTTATAGATTATGTGACCGTCCTCTCTCTCTACTTGACATTTTTGGCAAGTACCTGATGATTTATGTTGTAGTGATCATTTTCCAATAATACTTGAAAAGTTGTTCCAGTCTGGAGTGGGAAAAATTCCTCGATATAATTTGATAAGGCAAACTGGCCTTTATTACAAAAACTATGTGGAGAGGGACTATGAACTGAAGAGAGTGAAAAATTCAAAAACCTGTTAATTTTATATATCCTTGAATTTCATAGAAAATGAACCCTGGTTTTTGTAGGGTTCGTGTTACCCCAGCTTTAGTTTTCAGTGTAGTGTTGTGTGTTCTATGTTTGTCCATTGCCCATGGTCTTGTCTGTCTTCCGACTTAGCGTTTTTTGTCTGCCCCTTTGGTATCTTCGAATTCCTTTTTTCCTAAATGACATTCAAGTAAAGAAATAGTTTTCTTCTGGATACCGAGTCATGTTGGTATCTGGGGAACACGAGGAAGCTACAAATACTCTAAAGGAAAGAGTACAAAATTATCAGTTCTATACACTGATTTTTAATTTATGATATTAAAATATATTCACGAGCTGTGGCTATCCAAATGGGATTTGCAAATCAATAATAAGTTATATGAAATTAAGCCAGTTATTGACCCAAATTATTATTCACTTGATAAAAGTTGAAGAGATAAGATGTCGTATTGACTACAGCAGGGGACTCATTCGTATATATCGAGAAAGGGCCGCTACTTGAGTGTATTCCTTCCCACTGCAGACGGAATATTAAACATACTTGAGTTGACTGTGTAGATAAATCCGATATTATGCATTGTATCTACAAAGTCTCAAATTTAAAAGATTTATTTATTATTGTCGCTTGCGAAAAACTTTAAGCCCATTTATAAGACGCTGGTCTATATTCTTGAATAAAGGTCAACGTCTTATTTGAGTGATATTTATTGTTATAATTATATCATTACCTAGTTGCCTTTATCATTTGTTTTATAATTAATTATAACTGATTTTTCCATTGTAAACTTTGATATAAAAGTCGTTATTTTACACTTTAGCTAACTGTTTTCATAACCTTCTTTGATATGTAAATATATGATTTTTTTATATGATATTGGTATTAACTGTTCGTTTTATTACTAATATATAAGAATGTTCCCGCCACGATATGGTTGATATATTGCCGCCGTGGCGTTGAACAGCAATCAATCAATTAATTAATTGTGTTGCATAAAAATTGCATAAAAAACGTTTGTGTAATCCCAATGTATATAATTTCGGACATTTTGATCCCTTCGGAAGGCTAATATTTGGATGTCCGAAAAAAAATCTGTATTTCTGTCAGATTTGTACAGCGTCTTTTGTCGTTTCGTGAGTATGTCCCTAACATTTGGCAGAGCGTACTTGCGTTATAACATATTATAAATCTTACTCGAAACAGTGCGAAAAGAGAGGTGAAAAGTTTGTTTAATGACGTGCTGTATCCTGATATGATTAGTCGCAAATCATACATATATAATATTATAAACTGGAAATAGTGCGAGAAGATAAAGCTGTTTAATGACGTCATGCTAAATTGCTCTATTTTGTTATGTAACATATTGATACAGTTGCTAAGACAGAACTTTTAAAGATTAATGGACTGAGAATTTTTGGTTTTGTATTGTGGAAGTAAAGAAAGTCCTCCAAAATCAGTATTGATTTTGGAAGTTTCTTGCCTTAAAGAATGTCTGAATGGCTTGAAATAAACGAGAATACCACGAAGTCTCCGAAAACCTTGCTTTTGATTTCACTGTTTGGATTGATCACCCTTCTATGTGCACCAGTTGCAAGAATGAATTCTAATTGTGATCTATTTGTATCTTAAATTAATGCTTACTAGGCAAGTCGCCCGCTGCTGGATAGTGAAAAATTGTTGATAATAACCCGTGCAAGGGGTTATGTTCGCCTTGGTTTAAAGGAGGTTGAATATCAGGAGACAGATATTACAGGGAATTGTAAGTTGGAAAATAAAACTTTTGTAAAAGGAATTCGAAGATACCAAAGGGGCAGACAGAAATCGTTAAGTCGAGGACAGACAAGACCATGGCCAA
>JAULBM010347828.1:0-12277 GCA_032357055.1 Geukensia granosissima | reverse complement strand
GATGTCCTAACTGCATACCAAGTTTCATGAAATTCGGATCAGTAGTTTAGGAGGAGTTGCGCTGACAAACTTTGTGAAGGACACACGGACAGGCCAAAAACAATATTTCCCTCCACCATAGTGGGGGGAGACATAATTTTACAAATTACATTATTGGATAGATGTAAACCATATTTTTCCAACAAACATTCCAGTACCCAAAAATTAATAAGAACATACAACTCATGTACAGTTTTGTCAAGTTTAGGATATGGTTTTATAAAAATGTGGTACTGTATTTTGATAGAAAAATTGTAAAAGAACAAAAAAAGTCTATGCAAAGTTTTTGAGTCTTAATAGCCATTTGCTGTTAAAATATGTTTCACTGAGCTGAGGTTCTCACTTTTATTAAATTGAGAAAGGTCTCTTGGATGAATTTTCATAATTCTTATAAGGCACAATAGTGAAAAATGTTTTGCTAGTTTTATATCTTATGACATATATTTATACGTAATGACAGAAAAAATAAGCTTGGCAGTACCAGAAATGCAAGAGTTTAGACATCGTCAGAACTTAATTTTTTTACAAAATTCAGCAATTTTCACATGAGCACAGGAAAAACAACAACATATGTGATACTTTGAACACCAAATACTATTGCTGGTAAGATAGTTTAAATATATGAGAGTCTCGGTTCAGAGAAACATACTCAATCAATTGAAATCTTTTAAAATGTAATAGAATAGTAGGTATTGTATAAAATGCTTCAGTGGTGATAATTTACCCTTTAGCCAACAATGTCCAATAGGTTTGGCTTAATGATTCTGCTTTGCTGAGATTTTTGGGAAAAATATGTTTTATGCTTTATCAAAATAAGAATAGATTTTTTTCTATGATGAAAATATTTGATTTCTACAGTATGATATTATTATATTTTGCAGATTTTAGAAATTTCAAGACAGATTTTAGCATTGTATGAATTATGGAAAAATTATGATGAGAAAAAAGAAATTGCTGCAATTTTGGAGAAAATGCCTAAACCAAGTACAACTCCTACACTGTAAGCTTAGTTGATGCTATTCCACTTACTTCCTTGGGGTATTCTGCACAAAGTTTATGCTTCGATTTTTGATGGGTTGAAATATGGCTGCCATTACTAAAAATAGAACAAAGGGTGTGACAAGATTTTCGCATATATCTCAAAACCGTTAATTTTAGCCAAATTCTGACAAAGGGTTAAAGTTTTCAGCATGATAAAATCTATCTGTGTTGAAATTTTTGTGGAAATTCCTTATATCTTGTAGAAGTTATGACCCTTTTCAGATGTTTTCTTTTGCTAATTTTGAAGTTTAAAGTTTTAAAAATCTTCTCCTCTGAAACTACTGAATGGATTTTGATGAAACTTTGTATGATTGTTCATTAGGGTATTCTGCGCAAAGTTTATGCTTCGATTTTTGATCCTTAGAAAAACATGGCTGCCATAACTAAAATTAGAACATAGGGGTCTGACATAAGAATTTCACATATATCTCAAAAACTGTTAACTTTAGCCAAATTCTGACAATTGGTTTTAGTTATCAGCATGATTAAATCTATCTGTGGTGAAATTTTGGTGGAAATTCCTTATCTGTTGTAGGAGTTATGTCCCTTTTTAGATGTTTTCTTTGTTGCTATGTTTGATGTTAAGGTTTAAAAAATCTTCTCCTCTGAAACTGCCTAATGGATTTTGATGCTTTGTTGTATGATTGTTCCTTAGGGTATTCTGCACAAAGTTTGTGCTTTGATTTTTGATCTGTTGAAAAACATGGCTCCAATTACTTAAAATAGAACATATGGATCTGACATCAGATTTTCTCACATATCTCAAAAACTGTTAACTTTAGCCAAATTCTGACAAAGGGTAAAAGTATTCAGCATGATGAAATCTATCTGTGGTGAAATTTTTTGTGGGAATTCCTTATCTGTTGTAGGAGTTATAGTTCTTTTTAGATGATTTTTTTGCTAATTTTGAAGTTAAAGTTTTAAAAATCTTCTCCACTGAAACTTTTGAATGGATTTAGATTTTTCTTTGTATGATTGTTCATTCAGGTATTTTGCACAAAGTTAATGCTTCAATTTTTGATCCATTGAAAACATGGTTACATTTACTAAAAATAGAACATAGGGTGTCTGACATAAGAATTTTGCATATATCTCAAAAACTGTTAACTTTAGCCAAATTCTGATATTGGATAAAACTGTTCAGCTTGATGAAATCTATATGTTGTGATATTTTCAAAGAAATTCCATAACTCTGTTGGAGTAATTTCCGTTTCTTTTCTGAAACCTCAGAACAGATTTCAACTAAACTTGGCAGAAATCTTAGTGAGGTGGTCCTTTACAAGATTTGTGTTTTTGGTTATAATCCAAAATTCAACATGGCCACCAGAGCTTCTAATTTTTCAAAACAAAATAAATTTAATCAGTTTAAAAATAAAATTTTGAGTTCACTGGCCAGCAACCATGGACAGTTATTATTAAAAGGACTAATGAGCAAAAAAAGGAAATTTATGAGTTGACAAAATGGTAATTGGCAATTTAGTACTCTGGAAATACTGATTTTACACACAATTAGCAAAGGAGTAGGTGCAGTAAGGGCCTTTTTTGGCCTAAAAAATTAACTGTCATGAATTTTTGTTCAATTTTGTTCTCCATATTTGTTCTTTAAATATTTCTGAGATGTGTAATTGATCAGAACAGGGTGATTTTTCATGATACATATGACACCTGTATACAAAATTTTAATGCATAAAATGAATGTTTTATTGGTATTTGAAGCATAATCGTTCACATTATATTACATTATTTTTATTAGAACTTCTACACAAGATGGGACTCAGCAACCACAAAGTGTACAGTAAAGATCAGAAAAAGATTTACAATGCTTGACTGATATAAGGGTAAAACACTGCTTGTTGTCATGCACAAAACAGACCTTGCTCCAATGAAGAAAGAGCAGGGCCAAGGAAGATAAAAATATTACAATTATTTTTCAGTTGTATACAAAATTTACTTAGACTTATTCTTTTCTTAAATGTTATATAAAGAATGACATTTTATTGTGGAGGTTTTATACACATTTTGGGAATCTTCCTAGTTTTGTGTTCAGTATTATGTGCTTATTTTTAGACTTTATTTTGTATATATTAATGGAGAAATAGTAAATTTTGTCTTCTGTAATTTATCATCCACGAATAAATAAATAAATAAATCTGTTGCATTGTTATGTCCTGGAAGAGAAAAATTCCTCAGGTTAGGGCATTTACAAAATTCAAAAAGGGTGCATTATTAAAAACAGCAAAATCCGAAATTCTGATCTGGTCAAGTTATTTTATATTTGAAATTTTTAATGTAACCTCATTGCATGGATATGAAACAACTTCAAAATGTATTGCGCTTTTGCTGGATTCGGCCTAATATTTGGATTTTCATTTGATTTCAATATTATTCACTTAAAACTTGTTTGCCTCATTATAAAAACCATGCTAGTACTGTCACTTATTAAGTGTATACATTAAGGTGATGTGACACTTCTAGAGGACTGTGACATTTTGAGCCGTCACATTAAAGAGTTGGCTCAGCATTTCAAACTGACACACAAGAGGTAGCTTAGAAATTAAAGCTGTTTTGTCACAATTAAGTTTATAAATATGTTTTGATAAAGGTATAATATAAGTGAGAGACTGATGCCTTCTTCATGCTAAGGTTAATTAATTCACTCTATAAAATGCATTTTTTAAGGCTTGTTGTTAATTGAGGGAGTCAAGAAAGGTTCATTGCAGGATTATGTCCTTTTGAAATAATACTGATACATGTTACAAATAGCAAAAGTGTGTGATAATTGAAAAAAAAAATGACTTCATACTTCTGAATTTTGTTTCATTAAGTCCAGGATGCATCACATTTACAAGACCACAACAAAGTCAGCACCATTTTCCATAGAATGTCCCTCCATTAATGAAATATATGTTTAAATGAAATGTTTTAATGGTATTTGCATTTCGTGATCTTTACAAATTTCATCAAGTTTATCTTAAAGTGATTCTTATATCATAATAAAGATTGATAAATATAATTAAAAATTCTCTTTCAACACCTTGAATGGACATTTTAAAAATCATGAGGCATGCTGTTGTTCAGCAATAGAGCGATGTGTATTATTAAAATCTTAAGCCTTCTGCCTGTGAAAATAATAAATCCATGCACACAAACATAGACACGAGCCATGTTTTGTTTCCTGGACTTTGCACATGCTTTGGATTTCCGCAGGTAAAAAGTAACCTCTGTAAACTAGTACTTAATCCTCCCATCAATGGTAATTAAGGTGTAAACACTTGTTTGCATGGACATTGTAGATAAAGAATTAAGATATGCAGGTTATGAATAATAATGATTAACTGATAAAGGCATTGTTTGTTCATTAAATAATTGAGGTTGAACAAAATGTGTGAAAAAGCATTCCAAACTCCAAAATGTTGAACACAATTTTATAAGTTTATATTATAGTAAAAGAAAGTCCTTTACTTAGCTTAGCTGGCAAAACTTCATAAATGTTTTATAATAAAGTTAAATTTAAGTTCAAATATCCAGTTAACCAGATGTATGCTTATGAAAACAACATTCACTTTTCACCTTTTCATCCTTTCCTCTAAATGTAAAAAAAATGCTGTCAATGTGGCAGGAAGCATACTTTAAATTTTCTTTTTAGAATTAACCCAGTTTTTCTCTTTGGACAACAAGAATTTGCCGATTATTATTGTAGATCCGCTGACAAAAAAGAATCTTGCTTTTTGAAACTACTTTGCAGAATGAATTGAAACTTGGTAGTAAGTAAGTTGTTTATATTTTCTTATTTAGCCCCAACTTCACAACAAAGTTCGCTGTCTTCAGAAATTGTTTCCGATTGGCTGATTTTCAACCAAATGTACAGCCAAAAAAATGAAAACTGTGAAGGATCATTAGGATGATTGTTTGTAAATTTTTCTTATTTAATTTTGATTTGTAAACAAACATGGCTTCAATCAGAAATTATAATTTTTGATTGCTGAAAAAAAAATAACTGTTTTACATTGTCCATCAAAGTGGAGCTAAACTGGAGTGCCTTTGCTGGTAGACCAGAGGTCTCCAAGGGTATTCACCAGCCCAGTTGTCAGACTTGTCTGACATGAAAATTACCAAATAATGTTTTACAGAAATTTGCTGCATTTGTTTAAATCTTAAGCACTGAAATACAAAATGGCTTTTAAACAGATTTCACTAAGTAGTTATCCTGGATTTGACTGTCTATTTCAATGGTTTTTGATTTGAGTACTTTTTTGCTATGTTTGGATCTCAGACTTCCTTTGTTTTGATTTTTATGCTAATGATGAGAGGTTACTCCTTGAAATGTACATATGGCAAATCAAATTTCACAATATCTATTGGTAAACTTATATTTAGATCATCTACACAAAGTCCATAAAGGTTATTTGCTGATTTTTGAAATTTTCTAAACATCTACTATAAAACCAGCTGGGAAAATATACAAAAACATGTTAGAAATGATTAATGGAATGTCCTGTTTTAAATTTTCCCAGTTTGCCTTAATCTGACAAGAACATGTCCTTGAAGGGAAACTTTTGTACTGGCTGATAAATGTTGAATTATTTTAGCAAAATCTTGCAATGAACATTTACATACACTGTTAGAGACTTGATGGGTATACCTTTTTTCACCCTGGTTAAATTTTTTTTGATAAAATAATCTGGGTTTGCAATATAGTCTATATAGTATCATGGCCAATTGTAATGTGAGTGACACAGGCTCAGGATTTCGAGCTTTTATCTTGACTGTTAAGGTTGAATGCATTGACAACAATACTGTTTTATTTAAAGCTTTTTATCATTTCTAAAACTGTTGTCTGTTTGCTAAGTTAGTTATCTATGTAGTTAATGTTACCAACATGTCTTCCAGTAACATGACATTTATAGTTACTGAATCTTTAGAACTTCCAGATAAGTAAGAAAACTTTCACTGCTTAAAATGTTCAAGTTGTGTAGAAAGTGATAGTGGTGTCATCTTCTTTCTGATATTTATCAAAAGGGGTATGATGAATAGATGTATTTTTATAATTTATTAAGCTTAGGTATAGGAGTCAACATAGGACGAGGGTCGTTGAGACCCATTTTTTGGCCCAAGAATTTGGCGAAAAAATGAAAATTTGCTAATATCTATTATTTGATATTTTTTATATTGAATAATGTCTATAAAAAGAAAGTCCAACAGAATTTTTAGTTTAATAAGTTCTACAAAGGTAACATGACACATGGAAAATGCTTTAAATGTGAAAATTCTAAGAAATCAATTAATTTGATGCAATATTTGATACTATTTTGTGGATTTTAATACAGATCGCACTAAAACATCACAACCAAACTTTGCACAATTAAAGATCTATCAAGTGCAAATGTTTGGTTAAAAAATCTTCATGATGTTTTTATGCGATCATATCTGTTTTTAACAAAACACCTTCAAAAATTGAGTATTTTTACCGAAAATGTTCAATTCTTTTCAAAATATTTAGATATACTGTTTCATTTTGTCGAAATGACGAAAAGTATACAAGAAAAAGTAATGAATTATTAAAAGACGATTATGAAACAGCATTTTCACAACAACATATTATTGTGTCACAAAATCTAAAATTTGGGCCAAATATGGGACTTAACGTACCTACTCCTTTGTTAAAAGAGGCAATGTACCATCCCATTGGACAAATGTACAGACAAGTGGAATATGATGAAGTAACTACTGTTACCAAAGCCGACAAAGTATTGATTGATTGATTGATTGATTGAATGGTGCTTAACGTCCAGTGGCAAATATTTCACGCATATTAATGATGAGTGATGATTATTGAACCCTGCTTTGCACTAGACTGACACGCTGAGCTGGATTTATAACGTGCTAGCTCACGAAAGCAACAGTCCGCTGGAAGACGTGACACTTTACCCAGACACATTATTCTGACTCTGGGCCGACCAGTCTTTTTCTTACTCCTAAATGCTTATTGCTTAGCGGAGCCGACAAAGTAAACCAAGCCTTATTATATTAGTGCGAAAATTGTCACAACTATAGCATAGGATTGATGTATTTATTAAATACCAGTCAATATAAAAATCACGCAGGAGGTGATTTATCTATATGATATCAAGAACTCACCAAACTTAAACTTTGTTTTAAAGTCTGGGAGTATTTCTTTATACATAACCAACCTATGTTTGCCATTAAGCCTTGTACTTTTGATATAAAATTACATAGAATGTACATGGAAACGACCATTTGCAAGAGTTATCCAGTTATTGATTTAGTTGATATTTTAGATATATAAATGTATGATTTTGTGAAAAGTGAGAAAAGGCTGTTAACATGTTATCATGTGAGGTATGAAATCTGAAAAATCAACTACAGATTGGTGGGTTTTTCCACGCCATGTATTACTTCACCATTGATATTGCATGCATTTTATATAGAATCCCTCCAAACATGTCAACATTTTAAAATCTTATTGCACATCTACAATGGCAGTGTACTTTTTTTTGCTCTTCAATGCTTTATCTCCCTTTTTAAATTTCCCCCAAAAATAATTGCTTCACCAGGATTTACCAAATAGGAATTGAAATCTAAATGTTCTTTAAATTGGTCTGTTGCTTCCAGATATTTGTTTCAGTTATGTCTTCAAAATTGTTGGGACTGAGACTATCAGAAAATTGTTTAAAAAATGAAATTGAAGTTTTTGAAGGTCGTTAGTGATTATACTTGAACTATGTATGAGAGCATGCGTTTGTTTTTTTATGTTTTTAGTGTCGGCAGACAAATATTAAGGTTTAAACTGTAAAGGTTTGCTTATTTAAAACTGATGCCAGCCTCAGCAACCAAGTGTCTTTAATAAATAGATGAATTTGACTATTATTCATCAAGTATATGTGGCGTTTTTTTACCACTTACCCAGAGCTAGAGTATATAATGATCGTCTTGTCGGATCTTTCGTCCGTCCGTCCACACATTCCGCCAGTTCTCGAAAATATCTAATGGGAATTCAATGAAACTTTCAGAGATTCTTTGTTTTGAGACACAGTTTTAGATTTCATTTTGATTTTGAAGTTTCTCAAAATATGGACATTGCCATTTAACCTTATGGGGTTCAACCTTCCATCCTATACTCCTAAAAACTGCTTAATGGAAATTTTCATAGATTTTGTGCTATTATGCAGTTCCTATTTTAGATATTGATATTTAGCTCTCTCGTAGCAAAACATGGACTTTGTCAAAGTAATTCAAGGGGTCCGCTACACCATGGAGAATATTACTGAATAATGTAAGATGAAACTTTTAGGATTCTTTGTAACACAAGAACTGTAAACCGTCTATGTTTGATTTTGATATGAGTGATTTTTGTCTCGCCTGCGACGAGAGTCGCTGAAGGCGAGACATAGCAGTCCAAATTCCGTCGTCGGCGTCCACACTTTTTCAAACTCCCATTGTTTTGTCAAATCTTTATGGATATTATTGAAACTTGCCCAGCAGATTCTTTATGTTCAAAATATTTCATCCATAGTGAAATTTAGAAGAAATTTATTTTTTTCCCGTATTTTGACGGATAACTGGAGTTAGTCTGAATTTTTCTTGATTTTGGTTAACCCTGAGGTTAAGTTTTTTTCGAAGTTTAATATCTTTGTCAAATCTTTATAAATAATGCTGAAACTTGCTGAAAAGCTTCTCTACGGCATATTGATATCATCCACAGTTAAATTTTGAAAAAAAAAAAAAATTAATTTTTCCGTATTCTGGCAGGTAGTTGGACTTAGTTTTTAATTCATTGATTCAGGTATACATAAAAGTTTTCAAAATTGGTACAGTTTTGTCAAATCTTATTAGATGTTGCCAAAAGTAGTTCAAATGCTTCTCTATGTTGAAAACATATCCTTCAGGATAAAATTTTGAAGTTTTTGTTTCTCAGTTTTACATATTTTGAGCGATTATTGGACTTAGATTTTTTTGAACGTTTTGGTTAACCCTGAGGTTAAGTTTTTTTTCAAAGTTTAATATCTTTGTCAAATATTTATAGATAATGATGAAACTTGCTGAAAAGCTTCTTTAGTGCATAGTGATACCATCAAGAGTTAAATCTTGAAAAAAATAATTTTATTTTTTCTGCATTCTGGCAGATAATTGGACTTAGTTTTTTTTCTTTTGATTCAGGTAAAAGTTTTCGAAATTGATACAGCTTTGCCAAATCATATTTGATGTTGCCAGAAGTGGTTCAAATGCTTCTTTATGTTGAAAACATATCCATCATGATAAAACTTTGAAATATTTGTTTCTCAGTTTTACGTTTTTTAACCGATTATTGGACTTTTTATGTTTTGGCTAACCCAGAAGTTAAGTCTTTTTTTCAAAGTTTAATAATTTTGACAGATCTTTATAGATCTTTTTTTTCATTGATTCAGGTTAAAGTTTTTTTTTTTCAAATTGGCAAAGCTTTGTCAAATACTAAAAGTTTATCTTTAAAGTAGCTTAAGTGCTTCTTTGACAATATATCCTTCAGAATAAAGTTTAAAATTCCTCCCCCCCCCCAAGTTTTACATAGTGTCACTAGAAATTGAACTTCTGCTTTTTTTCAAAATTTTGGTTCAATTTATGGCTTTGTCAAATCTTTATTGATATTTATGAATCTTACCATGGGGCTTCCCTTGAGCATATGTATATAATACAGACTTAAATGTTGAAATTAAAAAAAAAATGTAGAATACTTCATATACCTTAAATTTCAAGAAAAAAAATATAGAATACTTCATATACTGGCAATGCTTAGACCCGGCCAGACACCAGGTTCCGTATGAATTTTCTGTTAAAATAAGGTCATTTCTTCCAGACAATTCCTGCAGATCTTGTGGATTTCCCGGGCATTTTTAGGATTTTTTTCTTCAGAAAAACAAATTTTTCAATTATAATTGTTGAAAATGATTTATCACATGAAGTATGTAATCAGATTAAAATATAAAATTTGATTTTGACATTCAAGCAAAAAAATAGGCAAAGCATAAAATTGTACATGCATGTGCTCTGTGATTCTGACATCAATAACACTCTAAAACAATGCTAGAATATGTCATCTTTATTTTGAATTTAACTATACTATTTTTAAGAACTTTAAAAATATTTTTAGACTGAGACTATCAAGTATCTGTGTGGGATGGTCTCATACACACATCAGAATACAATCTTAATGTCTTTTCAGTGCTTTTAACTGTCTCAGTGTACAGTTTACCAGTGGACCATGTTATTATTAAATATATACTTTGCAGTTTTTAACTGACACCCAGCCTTGCAACAGTACATCTTTTGAGAATGCATCCTTGACATGACTATATAACACCATGTCCTTTCAAAGAGGCATTTTTGCCAACCAAAAGAAAACTAAATCCAAATCATTCACTGTTTACTATAAGACCTCTGTGATAAAATACTTGCAAAACAAAATAACCTGTAATTATATTTACCTTGTACAATTTCCCATAGATGCCATATCAAAACTAGATCCAATGTTTCTGTTTATTATCATTTTATATATAGGAGGAATTTAGAATATGTTAATTCAATAAAAATTGTGATGATTATACATTGACTTTACAGGTTGTAACGTAAACTTGATGGTTGGAGAGGGTATGGTACAGTCTCCTGGATATGCTCATGGTTCATACCCAGATAAAGTGGAATGTACATGGACGATTCAAAGACCAACAGCTGAAACCAGAGCCATGTCTCTTAGATTTAACAGTTTTGTTGTACAGTCAATGGGAGATTATCTTCAGGTATTAAAATTGTCTCTATTGCCTTTTATAAATGAAGTAAACATTGCATTGGAGATTATCAGCACACCTGTTTAGTGAAACTGCAGCTTAGCAATAGACCATAAAACGGAATAGCATGCTGTCCATCTCCACAGGACCAACTTTTTAGATTACCTGACATAGTTGAGTTATTGTCATCGATCTTCAACTAGTTGTCATTCATCATTTGTTTACTATTCACATTTTAAACTTCTTTAGAACAGCTGAATGGATTGAAACCAGAAATGGCATGAATGAGCTTATGAAGTGCAGCCAAGTACTGTTACTATAGTGTTAATCCATCATCCAAGTTGGCTGCCAGCAGGGACTTTATGACATGATACCCAATTGTAAAAATATACAAGACTTTTTCTTGAGAACAGCTGAATAAATCTAAACCAGAAATTGAATGAAGGTTATTCAAAGAGGTGATGAACATATTTTTTACCTTGGTGCTAATCCATCATCTAATATGGCCAACATCCAGGGACTTGGTTATTTTTTTGAGAATTGATTGAAACTCTATCATAGAGTGAATGTTCCAATTAAGTGCTGTAATGATGTTGTTATTTTGGTGAGGATCCATTTTCAAAAATGGCTGGCTGCCATGGACTTAGTTTAACAATGGTCCTTCAGGGAAATGCATATGTGTACTTATTGTTTGGATTTACTGAATGAATTATGTAAGGCTTTTGTGGAGTGTATTTTTCCAGCAATATTAAATTTTATGTCCATTTCGGCCTTTGGATTTATTTTTAATTTTTCCACAGTTAACAGTTTATGTTTTACACTATGAAACACTGTTTTACATCCTATTATCTGACCCAGAAATTCTCTACAGAGATATAACATTGAGACTTAGCCATCTTCATTTTTGGCAAGACGCTTAGTTTGACCTATATAGAGTAATTTTAAAAAATGTACACATTTCTTTTGTTTGGACATTTGAATTTAGGTTGTTGTGAGCTTGGTGCAAGTTTGACATCATACATATATTTTGGCATGGAGTAATACGAACCCTACAAATATCAGGGTGAGTTCATGTCTTCTGGAAGAGTAAGCAACTCTTGCTCCTCTAGTAGCACCCGTTGTGTTACTCAATAGACAAAGCTGGTGTTCAGTCACATTTGATGCTAGTTGCAACCGGTAAAGGAACAGATTTGTATTCACGACAGTGGGAAGACATCCATTGTCATTTGTCAAATAGATACTTCATACCAGTCAACCAAATTATGATGGGGACCAAAAAATCTCTGGAGTGATGACTCTAATCTTTCTTTGAGAAACACTTGGCTCAGTAGCTTTCTTGTCAACTGCAACCCTCTATCATCCTGATAGGAAGCACAAGCCCTGGAGTAGCATATCAACTTAAAAATGTACACTATGTA
>JAULBM010347817.1:0-12277 GCA_032357055.1 Geukensia granosissima | reverse complement strand
CTCACAGTCTACATATTGATTTATTGTTTAACTTCTTTTCGTCCTGAATATGCATGAAATATTTGCCACTGGACGTTTAACAACAATCAATCAATCAATCAATCGGAAAAAATACCGGTTTTCTGTCGACTTTCTGTGACCTTCCTTGATTTGCATAGTCATATTTAACCTCATTATTGTTGCTGACTAGAAAAAATTATTGGAACAAAGAATTCGAATGTTTGGGGTTATTATAAGCCGGATTTCTATATTCAAGGGTGCCAAAATTTTTTGGCTTATTTGGAGGGCCAAAATACCACATTCGTGGCTCTACCTTTTTTCCAACGTTGCATAACTATGGTGACTTTTGATATGCTAGAGCGCATTTCAAAAAGTAGCACCTCGTCAGTAGCATCAGAACCAAAATAAAGGTGCTTATCAAAACCAAACAAATAGAAATATGAAGCCAGATTCGGGTGTAGGGAGAACTGGTCGGCGCAGTACGTTTCGAGAATCCTGCGTATTTTCAGTTGTTTAAAATTTCAAACAAATAAAACAGATTTTTAAAATTATTCTGTTTAAAATTATTTGATTTTCATGCCAGTATAAAAACTGGACTTGTTAATACCTTTGGGGACCTCAATCTGCTCCACCAGCAGAGGCATCGATATACAGCATTCACAAAGCTACCTGTCCAAAGCCGGAATGGAATCCAGTTTCAATGTCGATGTTTATATGTTTTCTTTGTTACTTGTTATAAATTCTGCACTTGCTTGGCCGATTATTTTTACAATTGAATATATTACATTTTTACATCTTGCCTTTTGTATTGAACGCTATGACTGTCTTGTGTGACAAAAAGTCATTTCGTTATGCGTGTTTGACATTTGTAATTGTGGATTCGGCATTTCAAAATGCAGTTTCTCCCTTCTTTAATATAGTGTTGAGATTTCTCAATGCGTTTTTCTCATTACTAAAATATCATATGATTACTAAAACCAGTTTTACCATTCAAATATGGAACATGATAGGTATTATCATTATTTGATGATACTTTTCATTATATGATGATACTTTTTTTACTATATGATGGTACTTTTTCATTATATGATGGTATTGTTTTATTATATGCTTGTAATTTTCATGATATGATGATACCTCTTCCGAGGGGGAACCTGTGAGTGCTCCACGAAATGTGACGATCGCAGAAAAAAGCGGACAAAAAATTAACGTCAATTATGTCCCAGAATTACCAAATGTTATATTAAAACGTTATGAAGTATTTTACATTGTTTACTTGTAGCAGCGTAAACAACTTAGCCAAAAAGTTATTTTCTTGCGGATTAATCTTCGGATAACCATGAATATTCATTATTCTATTTGATACTGAAGCGTGAAGATGAGGGCCTTTCCATTAGATTGGTGAGTTCTCTGAAAAGGAAAGAGATCCATCAAAAATCTAAAGGAATTAAATGAAACGTAAGTCAAACATTGAACACACAACACTACACTGACATCTAAACGCTGGAGTAACACGAACCCTACAAAATGCAGGGTGTGTTCAGGTTTCACTAGTGGCACTCGTCGGTGTTACTCAGTAGACAAAGCCGCTGTATAGTCAAAGTCGATGTTAGAAACAAATGATATATGAACAGATTTGTATTCGCGACAGTGGGATGATATCCATTGTCATTTGTGAAATGGATATTTTGTACCGGTCAACCCTTTTTGTAATTTTCGAAAAAGAGAAGGCTAATGCCGCTACATAGGGCTATAAATTTTCCGTCCCTACCCATCACTCCCTTTTTCAGTGACGTTAAAAACGTTGCCCTTTTGTCTCCCATCCCTAGGTATTTAAACTTTGTGTAGATACCCCAAGAAACAATCTTAAAAAGTTACATCTAATTCTATTTCAGAGGAGAGGAGTTTTAAACTGTTACTTCAAAATTAGCTATAAAATGTCCTGAAAAGGGCAATAGCCCCAGCAACAGTTACGGAACGGAATTTCCTTGAAAATTTCTCCGCGGATAGCTTTCATCATGCTGAACAATCTTAACGCTATGTCAGAATTTGGCTAAAGTTAACGGTTTTCTTTTTAGATATATGCGAAAATTTTATGTCAGATCCCTATGTTCTATTTTAAGAAACGACAGCCATGTTTTTGAACTGATCAAAAATCGAAGCATAAAGTTTGTGTATAATACCCTCTGGAACAATCATACAAAGTTTCTTCTACATCCATTCAGCAGTTTCAGAAAAAAAGATTTTTATAACTAATTTTAACATTAGCTAAAAAACGTCTAGAAAGGCCCAAAACTCCTACAAGAGATAAGGAATTCCCGCAAAAATTTCACCACAGATAGATTTCCTCATGATGAACGCCAATCTGAACCAAACTTTGATGGAAAGATGGTCCTTCTTTTAGGATTGTTTCCGAGGACCCGATTTGCTAACCATTATAGCCGTTGTTAGTAAAAATAGACAATAAGGGTTGGTTCGAAAAATCTGTACCACCAAAACGGTTAAGCCAATTAATGCGAAAATTTGGTGAAATAGTCCTAAGATAATCTACTTTTAGAATTGTATACGATTACTCCACCCGCCAACCAAGATGGCATTTCAGCCGAACTAAGTTTAACATGAGAAATGCGAAGTAATTGGCACATTGAGCCATAACTCCTTCAAACTAAATCAGTTTCACAGCATTATATCGAAACATGTTCAAACATCTCTGGTATTCATCTATTCCATAGTTTTCGGAAGAATGATTAATTTCCTCTTGCAAAATATATTTACATTCCTCACTGATCAAAAATCATTAGAGGATTCAAGAATGGGACGACCTCCCTCCACGGCGTTGTTGAAATCCACACATCCCTCAATGCCATAATTCTGTAATTCAGCTTCAACATGATTTTGCGATTGACCAGATGTTCACAGTTCTTATTCTGTGTCCCGACCAAGCAGTCTGCCCAAACGCATCTGTTGAGTTCATCCATATATATGAAATGTAGTGCTCATTAATGATTCGGATTTAACGAGTCAATTAATCCCTCGTCTTCCATATGGTAGAAGTTGTAGAAAAGACTTAATCAAAAGTATTTCTATTCGCTGTTTATAGATACAAGTCCCAGTTATCATGCCAACTTCCTCTCTTTCTCTTTATATAAAGTCTGCTATTGACACATTTTCTAGATCTTTATGGACACGTAAGGGAGATTTATACTTGTTGACTCCTGAAAGGAAACATTCCAAGTCTGTTCTTGACATGTTATTTTCACAGCTTTTCAGAAATGTAACAAGGCGGCTGAATCCATCTACTCCTGCAATTATGATGAATCTCCAGCGTACAAGCTCGTGATTGGTATCGACATGCTTGACATGATTCAGGCCCATAACATTGTAAACTCGTAGGAGTTTAAACGGTGGATGGGATCGCGAAGACGCCATCTCTGTATATGAATTCCTAGGGCGACCAGCTATTGATTCAACATATTTTCTCTAAACATGTGCTATTACAATGAATTCTTTGTCAAGTTCCTGAACACTAATAGGAGAAAATTCATATTTTTATATTGTTCGCACCGAAACAACTAGTATTTTGACCATTTCAATTATACTGAAGTCGTTCCCCAGAAAGTTTTGTAAAGTCTCTATAGGAAAGTTAAATAAAGTGACCAAGAAGTAGTCTCGTATTTTGAATTATAAGCAGTAGACATCTGAAGAATATATTCACTGATATTGATTATGGCAGCAAGAACAGCAGTAGAAGTGACTCTCTTGTCACTCTTTTGTAGCTTTTTAAATGCATGTCTTTATATGCGAGGGACGTGGTTCTTGTCAGAGTTTATAATTAACTGCAAGCAGATGCTTTCTGGATATGGGTACTTTTTGTGACGGTTGCTCAAACATGAAAAATTTCGGTCTTGGATGTGTAATTATAGCTTTTGTCATACCTTATAAGTGATGATTGATTTTGAAGATCTCTCTTAAAAGAGGTAAGATCGTGCGACGAAAACAAGCGCAGATTTTGCTTCGATTTTTTAAGATCTATACATTTTGGTTTGAGAATACGATGTGTTTAGGTCTAATAAGGATCTCTTTGATCTTGATTGGTAGAGATATATACAAGGAGATGAAGTACAGATCTGCTTTGATCGATTTGGTTATAGTTTATATATCTATATCAGTTTGTAAAGATTAATAAATTAAGGTTAAGATATAAAATCTACAACAGATACTTTGAAGGGATCTGTCATTTAAATTGCAATTAAAGACTGATTTTGGACAGACTTAATTGTAAACTGTAATAGTATTTTGTCTTAAAATACATTTACATGTATCTTTTAAATATATATTACTGGTTCTCTGCATGATACAAATAGGTTCAGATCGTCTGTTTCCTTGAAATTTTGAGTTTGCTTATAGCAGTGTTTTGTCGAACTTCATAAAAGATTTGAACAAGATGCCTCGACGATTAATTATCTTTTCAGTTCGCTATTCGGATATATATTAGAATAAAAATATTTGCCACGTAAACATTAAAATTCAGTACTCGAAATGAATTGACTTTAGCTTCTTGGTGATCCTGCTAAGATGATTTAAAGCATATGACTACAAACATCTAAAGATCCACGGGCATTAATTATTCTTAAAACTTCTTAAGTAAAGATTTTGCTAGGGAAACAAGTTAAGGATAATTCGCCTATTTTACTTAAGTGGTATTCATAAATACTTAAGTGGTATTCATAAAACATCACCTTAAGAAAAACTAAGATTAAGAAAACTCCGCCCACAATACATAAGTGGAATTCATAAGCCACTTCAACTACGATTTCACTCAAGTTTTCCCTTACTTTAAGGTAGTTGAGTATTTTTATTTTAAGTTAAATCATGTCTACAATTCAAAATATGTATCAGCTGCAATTACATTGTAATACATTCATACCAGAAAACGCACGAACTTATGATAATTAGGGAATTATTTTTGCCTTTCCACGACATCAAGAATTGATCGTAATAACATAAGCAAGCGTGTCTACTAAATATCGTAACACCTTTTCATTATCACTTCGTTTAACATTTAATTGGTGCAAAACCCGAAAGTTTATTTCTGTACATTGCCTTTCTAAGGTTACAGATCCGCTTTATTATTGTCGATTTTTATATGTTATAGCTATTATCTAATTTTCACTTACATGGCCGTCTTTATCCGATTCAATCCCTTAGCAAAAAAAAATAATAAACTGCCTAATAATAGTGAGTGGCATTAATAAATTATCGGCCGCCGCTAGAACGGGAAGGGAAAGAGATTGGCTGATCGCATTCAACCAGGAGGTCAAGGCTTCTTAAAGAAATAAAATACATATATAAACTCTCAAACATGAATGAAATATATATATATATGTGGTGTATAAGTCTTCGGTATTGATAGAAATGGAACGCTCAACTCTCTGCAAAACTTGTAGTCCGTAACCGTGCACCCTCTGGACTCTACCGCATATGATTATACTAAATACTAAACGGGTCTATACTAAAAGATTTTAGATGTTCCAAATAAAAATTTGGGAAAGGCTGTTTCACACAAAAAATAAGTTTCAATTTTCGGCTATTTGCAAGGGCTAAATTTCCTAGCCCTACTCAAACAGTCCCAGTTTATTTACATTCCCCTAGCTTTTGCCTGCCCATCCCCTTTATTATTCACTGTAAAACTTGTTCTAATCATAAACATTTCTGAAATAATACCGACTGTAGGTTTAGTTACAATCAATCTTAAGTAAGTAAGTTACATAATGTGCATATTTCAAAGTTCAAAAATTCAAACGTATTTAAAATAAGTTTTCTTGGGTCGGCTATTCATTTTAAAGAGAGGTGCTTTTCCGATTTTTAAATAAAGACGTGGTAAGGCTATTTTTTTTTAATAAATTCCATATGCTTATGAAAGTCGGAATAGTTTTTTTGATAATGAGCAATTACTTTTTTTCAAGACTCACAATTAAATTATTAACTTAAAACAGAGGTTCTCTCCTTAAAAGGTTTCATTTTCAATCCCTTCTGTGTTAGTTATACAGTGAAGAAAAATCACCAATAAGGATGACATCTTTGGCAAAAAATGCTTGAAAATGATTGAAATTATATGTCATTAATGCTATGGTTTGCAGTCCTCGTCGTGTTTGTGTAGTTTCATCGATAAGGCTTTTATTAAATTATAGGTCTCAAGAGCTCCCTTTTGGAACGTTGTATTCTATTTATTTTAGGTATTTCCTGACTTCGGTCGGAAGGACCTTCTTTTATTTCGTTTGATTGTTATTATTATTTTCTTTTATTTCTGCCAACTTTTCCCTCCAAAATTGTTAGAAATGTGATGACTAGATCTTGGCTAAGGAATAAAATTGTTAAATGATTTTAAGAAATTTCCTTGTGAAGAAAAATATTATGTTGCTAGGGAGTTATAAGCCTAGAACTGAAAAATTGGAAACTAAAAAGCAAAAAAAATGAAGTGGCATGGATTAGGTCAAGGTGATTCGAAGTAACGTTACGCATTTTTGACGCAAAGTCTGTCGCGATCCGTGTTGACAAAGAAACTCCAATACCGTTAGTCGTAGAGACCAGATGGTTTTCACAAAAATTCTCATGTCTAAGATTGATCGTAAGTGTAAAGACTTCAATTGAAAACTCATTGTGACGTCATCAATTACGACAGAAATTACACTTACGAAATTTTGTGAAACTGACTACTGGAACCAACTCCAATGGTCGTAGGTGATATGGTGTACATCTATTAATGTCAAAGTCAAAGGCCAAGGATGACCTTGAATTTGACTTTGGCCTTGCGAGTGGATGATCTCCGAAACTATAATAGATAGAAGCAGACATTTATTGGAAATAATGTAAATCTCAATTAGATCTACATTTGTTACATTTGGTTCGAAATTATTGGACCACACGTCTTGGGTCTATGGTCTAAGAAACATTATTTTTACCAATTTAATTGATTTTGCCATTTAAATCAAAAACCATTAAGAATTGAATGACACTTTTAATAGTAAAAGTATTCAGAATTCAAGCATTTTCATTTGATGTTTAGATCAAAGGTCAATAGACAAGGCCATCCCCTAGCAACAAACTTACGGCTAGAAAAAGTTCCAAGAACCATATTGTACCGGATACCATTCCGGAAATATTTTCATATTTTTTCCGATTTGACTCCCCTCTTAAAATGCACTCACGTATTTCCTTTGAAAAGAAAACATTACTTTTAACAGCAATAGGAAACAGAGAGTTATTTGCCCATTGCCGGATTAAACAATCCAATATGGAAGCCGTAAGACGTGTAGTGTCTGTTTTAAATTGCAAAATATGGATATTTCAGAGTGTTTTTCAGGTAAGTTTAAGTTTGAATTTTAAAGAAAAATGGTTAATCTTTTCTCTCCGTGAAGCTTGAATCCGTATTGTTTATACTGATTCCACAACTTGATGCAATGTAAACCTTTCCATTGTATTTTTGTTGAGGAATCTTACCTCATGCAAAAAAATCGTTCGGAAATCAATGATATTATTAAAAGTCAATATATTTTTATTTCTGATGATATAATTGGTATTTTTATTTAATCGGAGAATATTTTTTTAGTTAAATAATGTTATAAAATTGATTTTCAATAACGAAAGTAGAAAAAAGTCAACCGGAAGTTATTGAATTTCCATTCTAACCATACTGAAAATGCAAAATGCATAGCTATTTGAGGTAAAATATGTTTTATTGTATGATTGCGAAGCATCAAACACCTCCTTTGACAAGGAAATTTGTTTGAAAAAAATTGGAATGCTCCTATTCCTCTTTATTCTATTTCTATCAACCCGCTCCTCTAATACATTGTAATATGTGTTTATTTATCCTCATAATGTTAGAGTACATCAGGTAGCGACTGTTGTCCTCTGTTTTTACTGGATACCATAATACACTTGCATGAACCAGGTAAATATTGATAAACATGTAAGCATTTCAACATTGATTTGATGAACATAGCTACAATAATGTAGCTAGTGTGAACAACTTGTGTTTAGGCGGATTAAAATCCATGAAAGTGAGTACCAATAACCTTGAAACATATGTTCTCATTATTTTAAACTTACTTCGTACTCGAAGACGCTTTGAATTCCCCGGTTCTAAACCACGACTGCGCTGCTCCGTTACGACATATGGGAGTGAATTGTAGCTCCGCCTAAACACAAGTTTGTCACAGGAGCTACATTATTGTAGCTAGCGACACACGTCTTCCGAGGAAGACTCAAAACTAAGTTTCAATTAGTTTCAATTAATTTTCAATTATTTTCAATTAATACGACATGGACATGCAATCTAGATATAATATTACACAGCAAAACTTTTATATGTGTGATGATAATTGCTATATTAAATTTCGACATGCATCTTGTTTTTAAATAGATAATATGTCTCCAAATTCGACAGTCAATGCCATGGAGATCGTCTTAAAAATAATTCGGGTAAATCCTGTAGGAAAGGCTTAGTCAAATGTATAAATATAATAATGGAAATTGTAGATATTCGTATTAAACATTTTGAAAGGATTTTAAAAGATGCAAGTCAATCACACTCTGTTTCCAGGTTGAAGGGCAAAATTGAAGAACTTCATAAAACGTATGTGTTTATTCCTGCAGATAAATCAGCCAATAAAATTGTAGTTGTCTGTCGAAAGTATTATACAGAGGTCCTACACAATGAAATTGAAAATTCAAACCCTTTCCAAGCTACATACTTGACGTAACAACAGATCGTTAATGCATAAATAAAACAATGGAAATTGTAGATATTCATATTAGACATTATGAAACGAATTATAAAGATACAAGTACATGTACATCCAAATCTGTTTCCAGGTTAAAGCGCAAAATTGAAGAATGTGTTTGTTCCCGCAGATAAAGCAGACAATAAAATTGTAGTTGTTTGTCGAAAGAATTATACAGGGGACCTTCACAGTGAAATTCATAATTTAAAACCCTTTCAAAGATATGAACTTGACAAAAGAATAGATCGTTGATAAACATATAAATGTTACCACCTAGTTAAAGGCTGCATCTGACAATATGAAACTTCATACAATGTACTGGCTTTCTTAACTTCATAAAACACCATAAAAGTATCGGTTCATTTCAGCATCTTTTAAATGCAGTACTACTCAATTCTATTAACTAGTACCCTTACTAATATTAAAACTCTCATTATTAACTTCTGTAATAAGTTTTATGAAAATTCATCTATCAACTGCTTTTCGTGTGTTAACAATTCACTAGATAGTTTATACAAACCTTAAGTCTCGCCAATAAACAGTTATGATTTTTCTACTCCTCATAACCCTTTACCACATAAGCTTAATAAGCTTACGAAAACTCAAAAAGAATGACTACCATTTTAGAACGGCCGTTCCTTTTCGTTACGACTAACGCTTTCGCCCAGTGATTAAGGAAACGTTTTCCTATCCAATCAATTGGTCATTCAAAATGTCTGGTTATTCTTATATATGCTGCAATAAATATAATTCATTTTAAAGATAAATCTTTTAACAAATATACTTGTTTGACTTCATCTATGATGATTGCAGCGGTCATATTTCTTCTTGATTATATTTATGAACGATTTGGCAGCACGCTCTATCGACAGATAGTTGGTATACCAATGGGCACAAACTGTGCTCCTCTCATTGCAGATGTTTTTTGTTATTATTATGAATCACAGTTTATGACTAAAATTCAGAAGGACCCTTCAAAAGATAAATACAACTTTTAGATATTAGGATGTTGTTTAAGCTCAAAATAATCCACAGTTTTGTTTTTTTTCTTTGAACACCCGATGGGGGAAGGTTTGGTACTCACTAAACGTAAGAATTGTGGTCACAGGTTTGTCTTTGCGTATATTGTTTTGTTACATAAACATTTGTGATAATATTCAGATCATTAATACACGATTTTTTATTTCGGGCAATTCAGAGTTTTTCACAAGGAGTGGCATTCTACTTTTCTTGAAGGCCTTGTGGAGACCTCTAGATTTGTAAATTCTCTCTTGTTTTTCTCGTGGTAGGAGTGTAGTCTCTTTTAACATTTACCCCATATCTTTTCATTTTCATATAAAAACCAAAAATTTTTCATTTTAAATTTCAAATTACTATCTTGTGTTCAGGAAGACAGGTGACAATTTTCAACAGACTGTTAGCATTACAATGGGCACAAATTGTGCGTCCCTACTAGCCGATTTGTTTTTATACTCGTATGAAGAAGAATTTATTCAGGGGCTCCTGCGAAATAACGAAACAAAATTGGCCAGATCGTTCAATTTTAGCTTTCGCTATATCGATGATGTTTTGTCATTCAAAAACCCTACGTTCAGTGAACATCTCGAACAAATATATCCCAGCGAACTAGAAATTAAGGAGACCACAGATTCAACATAAGCTGCTTCACACCTAGATTTATTCCTTGAAATTGATTAAGAGGGAAAACTTGTTTCGAAGATTTACGACAAACGGGAGGACTTCAACTTTCATATTGTAAACTTCCCATATTTTTGTGGCAATATTCCTAATTCCCATGCCTACGGGGTTTATGTTTCGCAGTTGATTTTATACTCTCGAGTCTGTTCCAAGTATCAGGATTTTCTGAAAAGAGCATTTCTGTTGTTGCATTAATTACTACAAGGAAACATCCAATCAAGGTTGAAGCCGTCCCTACTAACATTTTATGGTCGCCATCACTAATTGGTTGATCCATATGGTATCAGCGTATCTCAACTAGTTATGGACCTGTTACTGGTAATACACAAATAAGTTTACCTCATCTCGGATTGACGTTTACCCGGATTAGACTTAAACGATTCCACGACGGGTGTTGCGCGCAAGACAGGGGTTGCTTAATCTTCTAGAGCACCTGATCCCACTCTTGTTTTATAAAGGAGTTCATGGATTCAAAGCCTCTATTCTTTTTGGTTTGTTTTTTTCAATTTGTCTTGTCTTTTTGGTCTATGAACTTCTGATATCTCACATGGGTATTCTGTACTGGACTTACTAACATTCAAACGTTTAGCGTATACAAAGAGGAGAGAACAAACCGAGAAGTAACATCAACTGCTGGGCAAATTTGAGAACAATAAGAAAATGCACAGGAAGGTAAACTAACATACAGATCACACAAAAACGGAAGTAAACTAACATGTTCTCTTGAAAATAACTGCCTGTGTTTTTCATTGTCAGGTCCAACAATAGACATGATTAGGAATGGCATGATTGGGTCGAATCTCCAAATGAAAAAACACCTTTTTCCATCTGCGAAATAAATTCCAAATAACGATTTTGCATTGGGATATTTTCTTATTGTTTGTTCATAGAAGTAAATCTACTCGAAGTTTCCGTAGAACAATTAAATAGTTAGATCATGTATAAAATGCAATGAAACTATATATATTCCTCGGTGTCTATCAAACATTTACTTTCTGTACACATATAATGCTGATTAATATAAGGGATACTAATATCTATTATCTGGTGTAGTAAGACCTTCAAAGGTCCGTTGTTTGTGAAAATCAAATTCATTTGTATGGCATTCGACGAAGACAAGTAATTTTTTTGGCTATTCATGTTTATTACGTCTAGCGTATATTATGGGCTTATTACTCGGCTCATTAGATCTGTTGTTATATATACCTTATTCGTTAGGCAAAAGCTTTTTATAAAAATGGTTTAAACGGTAGGAAATCCAATTCTGCAAAAAATGTTTCAACATCATGAAAGATAAAGCTCCTGTTACATTATCGTTTAAATGATTTCTAGATTATATAAAAGATAATTATTTTCTATTTGAAAGGGCTTTTTTGCAATAACAAGCTAATTTGGTGTAGTTTTTGTTGTGTTGTTTATCAACAGAAGCCTTCAATCAAATAAATAACAGACCAAGCCTTTGTAAATGACCAACAACAATACATAAGACAAGACTTTTTAGGTCTGGGAACGCCATCATATAACATTCAATACATCTTACTTTTATTGTTTTTCACTTCAAATGTGTCGGTTACACAAATAACTATTATAAATATTAAAGTTTAAAAATAGTGTTGATGATGAAAACAACTCTGTAGGAGAAGGTTGTATAAATTTATTTGTGTTACATGTGTTTGGTTGTCTCATTTACAATCATACCAGAACTTCTTTGTTTAATTAGAATTCTCGGGTGTCGTTGTCGTTAATGCATTAAAGTATTGTTCAATATAATGAAAGACCATTTAATCCTTTGT
>JAULBM010347806.1:0-12277 GCA_032357055.1 Geukensia granosissima | reverse complement strand
GACCCAGTCGTTTCAGAGGAGAAGATTAAAATATGAAATGTTGACGGACGACGGACGCCAAGTGATGGCAAAAGCTCACATGGTCTTTAAGGCCAGGTGAGCTAAAAATTCGTCTGACAGAATATCATTTAGACTTCGAATTGTCAACGTTTTTGCCATGCTTGGGTGTAGAGCGCTGGATTTCTTGGTTGTTTGAATGTTAGGTAACGGTCAGCGGCAAATATCTTATGCATTTTCAGACTGGACGATGGACATTTTTACAACAGTGCTAAGAACGAATGAATCCTGCTTTAAATTAGGCTGGTACAGAAGACATTAGTCCACATAAAGGCATGCCTTATTACAAGGACACATTATACTGTGCCTGGGCTGATCAGTCTTTGGTCTAAGCTATAACTAACACGTGCTAAGCAAAGCAAGATCTTCCCCATTTGAAATGGTCGATGTAGAGAACTTCCTACGGATGACTATACTTTTAATCTTGATAATATGTTAGGGTTTGTAAAAAGTCTAAAATACTAATAGATTAGGCATATAAATACCTTCCACGACCAAATGAATACATTTAAAAAATTAACTCATAGTTGTTTCCCAATTTGAATCGCTTCTTGCTTTAAATGATATCATTTATCCGGGTCTACAAATTATAAATATTTGTTGTAGAATTTTTTGGAAAAGATATGAAGACAACTAAGTGTATGTGCCACTGAAATTCACCAAATCCTTGACGTATTATTACCAGGTAAGAATTGATTTACATAGATCTCAAAACTTTTATGCATTTGAACTATTGGCTTTGTACATCAAAACAGGAATACGAAAGTTACTATGCAATCACAAGACATTTGAAATAGACATTAACAATAGTAGACACTTCAGTCAATCGGATCAATTAGATTGTAATATGATTTATCTAATTAGCAAAAGAAATGCATTACAGGCACTTCTGTATACTCATTCACCTTTAGAATTACTGCAATAAAGGTTCATACAGACTGGAAAAAAAATCTTTAAAGATGATTATGGATGTAATAGGATGTCAATAACGCACGTACAGACAATTACGTCTTAAAAGTATTTTCGGTAAATTGATAGTGATTATAAAGGTGGCTTTTTCATGTCGTTATTTTATATCTAACATATTGAAGCAAGTTTCAAATATACTGTTGCCTCAAATATAATATGTACTCTCTTTTTGAAATTATGAATATTTGTTGTTGAAAGGCTTGCTATCATAAAACTGTAATCCACGGTATTTTAACTGGGATTCGAAACCATAAAAAATACCTGTGGTCGGTCATGAGCAATACAACAGAAACTAAGAAAATACAAGATTTGAACCTGATATTTCAGAAACAATGAATGGGCCATCCTATACAAAGTTTTAGGCTGTATAGTTAAAACATAGAGAAGAAAAGGACATCTTTAACATAAAAAACTAGTATGCTGTTAACCTTGCTGAAAACACAAATTATTTTGGGCCGACAACATTTTGTTCATATCAATTTAACAAGTACTGAAGCTAAAATGATGAAATTTGATGTAGTGTTTAGTTTTGACCATGTGTTATGTTGTAGCCATAATAATAAAACATTGTAATGTTATTGGCCAGATATTATACCATTTGAAGCCATTACATTTTATATGAGAGGGTATTTTACGGCTTTCCTTACGGCATAGATCTGGTTTTTTTTAATGGCATTGGACTCCAGTTTATTATTGAAGACCGTAATGGATGGCTGTTTCGTAGAGAACCATGCAACATTGATTTAAATTAAATTGCTTTTATGAAAAGCTAATAACATTGTATAATTTGGACAAAAATTGAGAAAGGCAGTCAAGGCAAGTTCTTCGACACAGGATTTTATTCAAGCCGATGAAATTGTACATTTGTAACTTTGACATCAGTCATTTTAAATCATAAGTAATTCTATTAATTTGTCTCATTTTGCCAATTCCTTTGTGCAAATGTCCTGTCGGCTAAAACGAACATTTCATTGGTTTTTAGAAATGTGACATTTTACTCCAATACAGCATGTAACAATTTTAAACACATGCGAGAGCAGAATCCTCCAAATTCTAGTGTTCGTTACCTTTCACATATCATTGTTAAGATGATATTGTCTTGTAAATATGGACTTAAAAATGTTAATTCAATATAGAGCATTCAGTTTTATAAAAAACACCTGCTCCGAATGTTCCCAATGCTGGTAACACCATAATCAATAGAATATTATATAAATACTACAAAAGAGAGACGGTGTGAGAGCAGATTGTTGTCATCGAAATCATTTCTCAGGATAACAATCTGCTATCACAACCTGTCTGATGTGTGGTATTTATATAATATTATAGTGTTGCAATCATTTGAAACAATTATTAATTCCAAAGAGCTGACCAAAGAGCTGACCCTATACTGCCTTTTTCCGTATGATACAAGTAAAAAATATCACCAACAGTGTCAATCAAGACAAGATCCAATCCATACATTCACTAGTAGCTGTGGAACCAGTCCTCCTCATTATGTTAGCAACTGTACGAACAACATATACTAAAAAAGTAACTCATCATGAAATCTTCGGAGCATGTTAGAGAAGAATACGAATCATTGAAAGAAACTGAAATTGGATAAGACAACTATTGATGTGCGAAAACATTAAGGATGTATAATAAAACTAATGGTCTTAATTAACGTCACTCAAAGATTTGTATAATGTATAGTCACTTTAAATACTCTATTTGTTATGATAAATATAAAGATAGAAGATCTGGCATGATTGTTCATGAGACAGTCATCCACGAAATGACAGTCGAATCGAAGCTTCTACAGGTTAAGTTGCCGCAAGCAAACAAAATGTAGTTATAACGTTGACATTAAATGTGTGCTGACTTGCAGAATGGCTCGTAAAAAGGTTCATCATTATTATGCGGATTTATCGTAATAGCAATGTTGCTACTTTTCAGAGTGACAAACTAAAAATACATCGGCAACAACAAGAACACAGGCTTGGACTCCACGAACTCCTTTACAAAACAGGAGTAGGATCAGATTATCCGGACTGCCAGGAACCTGTAGCCCAGTGCTTGTCGTTTTTTATTAGTCATTTGTTGTTGTATGTACACCATTTTTGCTTTAGAATTGGTCGATTGTCGTGTTTTATGTATAGTTTCACACTCTGGTTCATTGTTGAAAGCCATAATGGGACCTGTAGAAGTTTGATTTCTACTGTCATTTGGTGGGTGGCTGTCTCATGGACAATCATGCCACATCTCTTATTTGTATATGGTAAGCATCTCATGTTTAGGGTGCGACACCCGTGGTGGAATCCTATAATTCTAATCCGGGTTAACGTTTATCCAAGAAAAGTCAACTTATTGTTGAATTACCGTTAACAAACCCACAACAAGTTGAGAAACACTCAAACGACAACTAATATATGATGGTCACCATAAATTATGATGTAAGGTGATTTCAACTTTTGTTGGGCGTATCCTTGTAGTAGTAATCTACAAGACAACAGCAATGCTCTTTTAAGAAAATCCTGGTACCTGGAACAGACACAAGAGTATCGAATCAACTGCGATAAACACAACCCTAAGACAGGGGAATCAGGAATATATTCATAAAGATATGAAAAGTCTACAACAGGGAAGTTGAAATTATTCCTTTTGTAGAAAATCTTAACCTAAAATTACCCTCTTGCTCGATTTCGAATAATTTATCTAGGTAAAAAGAATATTTAAATGAGTATGTTGTCTCGTTAATTCCTAGTTTACTGGGATATATTTGGTCGAGATGCACACTTAATGTATCATAATTCAATAAGAAAACATCATAAATATAGCGAGAAGTAAAATCAAACGACCCATAGGAGTGATAGATGAATTCCCTGTGTGATTTCTGATTCATAGGAGTACAAAATAAGTCAGACAGTAGAGGCACAAATGTGCTTATTAGAATGCCAAAGGTCTGTTGAAAAAGTCGTCAGCGAAAGTTGTCCTTCAGAAAATCTAGCATTTTGAGAAGAACACATTTACTTTATTTATGAGGGCAATGATATTTTAATATGTACCAAATTTTTTTATATTTGCCTTACTGTAACTTTATTATTTTTGATACATTTCAACAATATGTTATGCTTATTTTCTATATATTTCTTCACATACACAGGTAACTCAAAATGAAATTATATAATAAAAATATGAATTTCATTGTAAAAATCATGTGATTTTCTCTGAGTGTGTATAAATTTCAAGTCCTGACTTGCTACTTTGACAACTTGTGGCTTTGTAATGGGAGATCGGGATCAAGTTACAACAACATATCAAATAAAAATGTGGATTGATATTGACTTTTCATATGATTTTCCATTTTCGGTTACAGATAATGATATCGAGTGACATTAGTAGCATCATAAGGTCGATGAATAACACGTAAGACAATAAGGAAATTGTCATATTAAATTGGGCAAATGGTCAGTTGGAATGTATTGGGTATAGGATCCTAATAAGGATCGACATGATACTACATGTATACTTTAAAAAAGCAAAACTTGTGACATTGTAATTGAAGAGTTTTCCAATTTAAAAATAAATTGAAAAAGTATTGCAAAAATTTATTTCCATTATATATTGTTGCTCCTTTTTGCACAATTAATTAAGTTTCAGTGTAAATTTTCCAAAATCTATCGCATATCGCAAAAAATTGGCCAGGTCACAAAAGTGCCAATATAACGTTGGTGCACTGTATTTAATCATTCAGTTCAAATATCTGTCTTAAATATTCTTCAACAGACAAAAGCGCAAGATATAATTGTAAAGAATATATATATTTAGACATATTAAATGTGACTCGTCATTTCTAAAAGTGCGATTGAACCTCTGTAGCTGATAAGAAATTAAACTACAACAATAAAAACTCTGTTGCTATTTTGTCACGTCACGTTCTATCTAACAAGTAAAATGTCAATATATGTTATTACGTAAAATAGGAATGTAAAACTAGCATAACACCAGTTCTATTGTGTTTCCCACTGAAATAGAAAAGAAAACGGATATTCAAAAATATTTTTAAAATTTGTTACGGTTTTAACTTTACGATGTTGCCACTAAAAGGAACATTCTGTCAAAACTAGATATTATGCATTTGCACAACCCATGTTTTCTTTCACTTCTAATGAAATGTAAACACTAAATCCAATTGGACGTGTTTATATTGACACCATAGTGAAAGAAAACATGGTTTCCTGGTTGCTTTTGGGGTTTTTACTAGCAGACAGCTACTTGGTGTACTCTTTTGAGGTCAATACTTTGTTGTATTTTGTATTAGTTTTAATTGTATTTGTTACTGGTTTTCAGTATGGATCTCAAGTGTTAAATCCATTTCAACCGATGTTTATAGTGTGTTCTTATTGCTGTTTTGTCACACCACTGTCCCAGGTTAGGGAAGGGTTGAGCGCTCACCAACCGGTTATCCCCGCCACGAACTTATGTGTCTGTCCTTAGCCAGGAACCTGTAGTACAGTGGTTGTCGTTGTTTAACAAGTCATTTATTATTATTTGTTTAAAGTTTTTGCAATTGATAAGGACGATTATCGTGTTTTGTGTATAGTTTCACATTTTGTATTTCGGGGCCTTTTACAGCTTCTGTTATGGTATGGACTCTGGTTAATTTTTGAAAATCGTAATTTCAATTGTAACAATTCAATCATTTGGTAATGAACTAAACATTTAAACATGTTTGGATGTAATTGAATCCTTTTTTATGTAATTACATCCAATGTAGAGACCCGTGTGAATGATGAAAAGTGCATAGTTTAAAGAGACAAGATAAATTCGGAACAAACTAAAAGATAAACAAAGACAAAAGGCAAGAATTAGACAGACAAAGTGTTCATTTGGGTCGTCAATAGCTGATAATTAGGAGAAACTCATCTGTGTAAGAATAAGATAAGTATACAAGTTTTAATGTAATAAACCACAAAAAGCATCAACTCAAACATCTAATTCGATTCCATAATATTTTTTAATATTCCACTTACCTCTTTCAAAATAAATAGATAAAACTGAAGGATTACATAAGCTGACACCATACTTAATGATATCTTATGTTAATATTTTGATAAGATTTAGCAAAATATAATGGTTACCAATGTTGTCGTACTATTTGAAATTTTTTTATGCAGTATAGGGATTTCAATGGACAGAGTCGGCTTGACAATGATGTAAGTTTTTACTTTAGGCAACAGGAGTCTAGGTTAACTAAAGACATGTAACGTTTCCGACATCAGATTGAATGAATGATCAACGATATGTTTTAAGTATCTTGTGTCTGGCCTTCTATAATTCATGTTGAAGATCATTTGGTAAAATCAATTATTATTTTTCTTGAATGTCTTGTTGACAGTTTTCAGGAACAAATGGATCATGGTGCGCAATTAAAAATTCAATTTTTCACATTCGAGTTATCAGTAGAAATTTTGGCTGGCATTAATTTAGACTTGAAGTTATTTCTATTAACTGCAGTTTCTTTTCTTTATTGGAAAGTTATATAACAGGATAAGACCAAAGCCCAGAAAATATCCGAAGATAGTAAAATATGTGGTTTACATCTCCTATTTTTATACGACTGTCAATTGGACAGTCCAAATTAAGAATTAAAAATAAGTCTTTATTTATCTTAACAGGTGATGATTGTGATTAAAAACTCGAACAGAAGTACCTTATGATACTTCACTAAGCCGACTTCCCACGCTTTCAATCGGGTTTCAAATAAGTGGAGGAAGAGCCATTATCTTCTCAACTTGGAGTAGCAATTGAAGATAATTATCAAGAAACGCACACACTGTTCCGTAATAAAATAACTTTCCAGTATTTACAAATATTCCAGCGTATGATTAAGAAGTTCAATTCCAGTAATTGACCTTCTTAATTATTAGTGATATCGAGGATAATAGAAATGTACAATTTTATTATAAAGTTTGAGGCAATAGTTAATGCTTTCTAAACTGAAAGGAAAACAGAAAAGATAAACACCGGATATTGCGACCATCGAGTGAAGAGGAAAAGAATTGAACTCAAAAGAAAAAAAATTACTATCAACTGAAAAAATTACAAGAACGTAACAAATTTTAAGGACATTAAAAAAGTAAGGGGTGATGGATGTATTGATTTTGTCGACCATCATCTAAAAGTCCCAGTCAAGCATTCACGCCAATTCCAAATTTCAAAACCGAACCAGACCCATTTGTACCGACTTTTAAACTACATTAACTATATATTAAAAATAAATGTTGTTGTCGCTACCTCTACATTGATGCCAACTCACTTCAAAGATTACAAACAATAACGGTTGTGTTAATCTAACAGCCAGACATATCGAATATCTGCTATGAGAAAAAGATAACATTCCAAAATACAAAAAACTTTTCACAAAATAAATAACAATCAATCCTTTTTTATGCCTAATGAAGACCTTTAGATTTTGTTTTTTTTTTAGGTTTGAAGTGATTATGTGCATGCCGTCTGTGTGACATTTTCTGGTGATTAAGTGCCTTCTGTGTGACATATTCAAAACAATGTTATCTGCATTTAAAAACAAATAAAAAGACATTATTTACTTTAATGTCGTCTTTTTTTTTAAAACGGAACGTTGATATGACACGTTATATCCGTTTAATACGGTCATGCAGTCTCAAGGGACGCAATGTAACAAGACATAATTATGAACACTATTTTCGAAACTGTGATTACCTTAAATAAGACCAAAACCGATTAATGTTTAATCCTCTTATGACATCGGAAGATTATTCATATATTCATAACTTGTGGGTTGCACACATGTACAATTATGACGTTAATAATTACCTGCATGTACCTTAAAATGTAAAATCGCCTAAACAAATTATATAGTTTATTTCATAAAACGAAATCAAAAATTCTCATCAATGATTTTGTTCTATTAGTTCTTGCCTTAGTTGAGTAACTGAGATTTCAGATATTTTGAAAATATCTTATTCGACAAATAACTCCACAGATACTAATTATTATTGATTTAAAACTTTTTTATGAAGAAATTGAAGGAATGAAACTCCATTATTCGATAATGAATTCTGAAAATTAAACAAAAATATGTTAAACGGTAATATTATTTCCGATTCCGAAAAAATGATTGTAGACGACATTACACTGTAACCTTGGGTTGTTCGTTACGTTTGTTTTCTTTGTACAGAAAATGGCTTTTGACTTAGACGAGTCTTTGAATTTATCTGATTAAACAGCTTTGTTATCCCGATACAAGAATAACGCTTTGTAAGATGTCTATTCATCACTTCTGCATAAAAACATTTTAAAGAAATCTAACACGGTAGTATGATTAACGAACAGATTCCATCTGATTCCGAAAAATATAATTTTTTATACAATTCTTAGAAAGGACGAGGTACGTTAAGGCCCATTTTTGGCCCAAAAAGTTTGATGAAAAATGAAAAGTGGCTAATATCTATTATTTTATATTTTTTGTATTGAACAATGTATATAAAAAGAAAATACGACAAAATTTTTAGTTTAATTGGTTCTACAACGGTCACTTGGCACAAAGAAGTTGCTTAAAAATAAACTATTAAGAAATTACCTAATTTGATACATTATTTGATACAATTTTGTTGATTATAATATAGATCGCACAAAAACATCACAACCAAAATTCGAACAATTAAAGATCTATCGACTACGAATGTTTGGTTCAAAAATCTTTGTGATGTTTCGGTGCGACCATATATATTTAGAACAAAACACATCTCAAAATTCATCAAGTTTACATAAAATGTTACATTCTTGTTAAAACAGTCAAATATACCCTTTCATTTTGTCAAAATGACGAAAATTATATCAGAAAAAGTAATGAATTGTTAAAAGAATATCATAAAACAGCATTTCTACAACTCATTATTTTGTCAAAAATCTAAAATTTGGGCCAAATATGGAGCTTAACGTACCAGATGCGTCTCTAATGTAAAGGAAATGATTTTATTATTGTACAAAATATCACTAATGTTACTATCAATAGAAAAAAGGGACATATAAGAACCGTAACCGTAAGAAAATGACATACAAGTACATGGCCATAAGAAGGGATTTGATGACAAACCAAGAACATAAATAATTAAATTAATAATGAAATAAAAAAGTTTAAGCAATATTACTAGAGGAAAAAGAGTTTTAAAAAAATCAAATTCTGTTTTTCTTGTCGTATTAAGAAAAAAACCAAATAGCAGTGATTGTACAAAGTATTACTTCATTACTATATTTAAGAATATCAGAGAACAGACGGTTGTCCTGTTGCCATATAAAATAAAAAATGATAAACAGACTAACACGAATAACCCACAATTGGAAAGGCATCAGTATCTAACCATCAGCCAATCAATAACCAACTTAGAACAGTGAAAACATAATGCATTCTTCAGCATTTATATATACTAATGTTTATCAATACTGGGTGTAGTGGGGGAGGTTTGGATTCGGCCAAGCATGTTAAACCTAACCACTTGTACCATCATAGCCTGTCCCAAGTCAGGACACGAGGGCATTGGTTGGTGTTTGTTTACCATTAATCTTATTTGTTAATTAATGTGTGACGTTGGTCAATATTTTCTTTGTTTTAATCATACACCTTATTTAGGTCGTTCTAGAGCTCGTCTAAAGTATTGGGGCTCCGCCATTGCTGAAGTCTGCGTAAAAGAAAACATTTGTTTCTTACGGATATGAAATATGGTCTCCTAATATTTACCCACCTCCTCTCTTTTTCATACATCTAAGTTCATTGTTAAATACCGGAAAGTAACCTGTTTATTGTTGAGTTATTCACTATTTCAAATTTGGTGGATTGATAGGCACTGACTGAAAATAATTAAACATATTGCCGTTTTACACAGAGAAGACATATGGACCGTATTAGTCTTACTTGGTAAAGACAAAACTGTGATATTTTAAACAAATTATACGGGTATTAAAATGAATGTGAATAAACCAATTTTGTCTGTCTTGTTTAATTTTCACCGCGCTTCTTAGTTGTTCTTGCATGTAAACAATTTAATTTACAGAATTAAATGCTAAACTTCAAATATATTGACGTGGACCAAAAGAAAATATTATTAAATATGGATTTGGGGTACTATTTCATGTATAATCAGGCATTAACTTACGAGTATGTTAAACTTGATATCAATTTGAGTTATAGCAAATATGTTTCTTTTTCTAAAATACTGCTTCGACTAGATTTGTGACTCAAAATAATAACAAAAAAAACCAAAACAATAAATAATTGAAAATAAAAAAGCTTCTAGTAAGCGAATAAATTTTATTGTTATGGGGCCATTAACTGTTTGTCTTACGGTTTGGGTCTTTGTCCATTGTTTAAGGTATAAAAGTAACCTTTAAATGTTTACAGTTGATACTTTTTGGACATCTTTTTCATAGACAATTATGAACATCTCCTATTTCTTGAAGTGAACTTCTTTAATAATTGTGGAAACATTCGTTCGTTCAACATAGTGGACACTTACGATCAATGAAGGTTCCTTTACAGTTGCGAGCTCATTCTGATGTTACAAGTAAATATGATTTTAGTAGTAACATTAGGCTGTAAATGATTCAAATCGAAATTTATATAAACTTATATAAAAAAATTACAAGAGGAAAATTGTTTAACTTACCTAAATAACTCAACGTCTTAGAAAATCCAACGGTCAAAATTAGAATCCAAATATAAACAACTGCGGTCATATCTAGTTATAATGAACCTTCAATCAAGTCTCTATTATATTCAAATTGACTGTTAATATCCGTTATATAAGCTTAATATTAAAAGGGCTATAATAATTTTCCAATAAGTCAAACATAATATGGAATTTTGGAATAGTTAATCCTGATGAAATTATTCCCGCTTCAATATGGTCTTATCTACGATCCTACAAGTATTGGAAGACTTAGAATCTGTTTATATTCCTACGACCACGTTTCAATTTTTTTTTATTAAAATCACGACCACTACGTAGGATTACAGCATATCCCGTAGCATATTATGAATATTATAAAAAATTGACTAATTCACATTGAATGTTCGATTGCTTTACAATGAGAGATTGTGTATTTGGAAGGATTGGTAATTTTAACCGCAAATCAATCATTCCTTCATATAAATGTGTTCCTAGTCATTAGTCATTGATTCCTGACCATATCCGAGGTTGAATAGATATGACACTTACTACATCTCAATATTCCTAACATCTATATATTATTTCAGATACTAATGTAATGTAAATCCAGATACACCAGAACATATTATTAAGTAACAAAACAGTAAAAGAAGTACATAACAATGTAGAAAAAACATAATTTTACTACAGGATTTGGTAAGAAGAAAATAAAAACAGTGTTAATAATATAATTAAAGTGTAAAATAAGCCAAACAGAAAGCAAGCAAACTGAAATTTAGGAAGTGATAGGCACAATGAAGATATATTGAGTAAATGATAAGGAGACTGCGCCATATCTGGTAAAAACAAGGGGGGTTGTTGTTATTATTGTAAATTGTTCGTAGGGTTGGTTAACATTCGTGTATTGTGTGGAGCATTGACGGACCTAACAAAACCACAAAAATAAACGTCTGCTACCTGTATTAGATATTCCAAATTCGTTCCTTTATTGTTTGAAAAAATAAATAGTTGCTTTTATGGAAAAATCTTCAATTTATATTATTTGCTTTCTTTTCAAATAAAAGGTATAACACATCGTTCAGATAATTTATAAAAATACTTACGATAAGAACATTTCAGGTTGATTAAACACAAAGTTGTCTAAAACAACTTCAATTCAAACGTTTTCAGTGAAAATGATACATAAAGTCGTAAAAGATATTATGAGTGATCATGTGTCGGTTAAAATAATTCAAAATTATAACGAGGAAAAATATATTTTTCTGTAATGCTAATTTTACATTGCAGAACATGAAATGGCAAAAACAATCATGCACATTAACCCTAATAATTGTATCAACTTCTGAATTAGCTGTGACTCTAACCATGAATATAAGGTTTAACACAACAAAATCTTTGGAAGTGGACACATTTATCTTTACGCCGGACTTAAAAGATATAAAGAGTGCCTCAGCATCATACCTTGTCCATTAAGTCAAGAAATGGCTGCAATAGTTAACAGACAGCTAGGTGCAAAATACAGATCGAAATGGTAAAATATTTATGTCAAATACAACCAA
>JAULBM010347805.1:0-22278 GCA_032357055.1 Geukensia granosissima | reverse complement strand
TTCGAGAGCTGAATTGAAAGTCAGTAAGTTTTGGTATTAGAGTTACGAGGTTACCTGTCCACATGCGCAGACAGGTTTTTACCTGGACTATTTTATTTTAGTCCAGGGGTGTTCTTTAAATAGCTGTATTTATTTTTAGAATTGAAGGTCAATGCATTATTATATCTCACGGAAATCTTAGAAATATAATTGAAAAGATACATAGTAAACATCAAGGGGTCGTGCCAGAATTACGTCTCAACAAGAAGCACAAGAAGTTCAAAATCTAGAGGTTTCTACAAGGCATTTATTAAAGATTGAATTTCACTCCTTGTGGCAACTGTTATATAACTAATGTCAGTGTTGAATGAATACAACAATAAAAATATAACAGACAATCGGATGAGTCCTGACTTCGGATAAGTGTAAAATACATTAAGCAGTTTTACCACCAAAACATGTCATAATGCATGTGTCTGTCATATCATTGTAATAAGCTAACGCCATGGTTCAAAAGCAGTGTGCCGTAGGTTATGTGTCTATTAAAAGGAATTTGAAGATAACAAAGGGGCAGACAGAAAACGTTAAGTCGGAAGACAGACAAGACCATGGCCAAAAAATGAAAAGAAAGACATACATACAACACACAATACTACACTGAAAACTAAAGCTCGACTAATACGAACCCTACAAAAACAGGGTTAATTCAGGTGCTTCGTAAGGGTGAGCAACTCCTGCTCCACTAGTGGCACCGTCGTGTAAGTCATAGAAGCAAAACCCAGGGAAAATTCATTTGTCATGGATTGCTTATGTATTAGCTGATTGGTTTATGCCTCTTGTCTTACCCTAAAACATAACTTTTACTTAATCTTTTATATATATAAATTCTCTAACCCTAAGACATAACCGAAAGAGAAATTTTGAAGTACTTAAATGACATAGCTATTTTTTCGTCAGAGGATAAACAAGACAATGACATTCACAATACAATATTTAAATAAAATGATACAATACAAAGACAACATGGAAAACTAAGGAATGAATAATACGAGTCCCAATAAAATAAAAACCGGAGTGACCTCAGGTGTTCCGGAAAGTTAAGCAACTTCGGCTCCACCAGTGGCATCCGTCGTGTTATTCAGTAGTCAAAGCCGATGTATAGTCACAATCGATGTTGGTCATGACCGGTATGGGAATAGATTTGTATTCATGACAGTCAGAAGTAATTCAATGTCATTTTTGAAATGGATATTATGTACCGGTCAACCAAGACATGGTGGCAACCGAAAAACTTGCGGAGTGATGACTCTAATCATTCTCTGAGAAACTCTTGGCTCAGTAGCTTTCTTGTCAGCTGCAACCTCCTATTAATAAAATCCTTATAGAAAGCACAAGCCCTGAAGTAGCATATCAACTGAGAAATATACACTTCTTATGCAGGTGCGGCTAGATTGTGGCTTGACATCAACGGAAGTTTACAATCGGAAAATCAATTAACTCGTTATAAGTGGTCCTTGAAAAGTGTCGAATTTGACTACACATAACTACATGTTAATGGTCTGTCATTGTTTCATATGTCAACAAACTTATTCTAACTGTTTAATTACAAGTTAGAGTAAAATATGATTCTGTGTGCCTTACCATGTATACAGTGGTAAACATTTCAACAGTACATCGTTTATCCATGACCTCGTTTTAACTGTCCAATGACGAGGTCGTATTTTGTTCTTATTTATCTACACAATAGTGATTTAATGTGTAACCATAGGCCTTGACCTTATTTAAATGTTCAGTGACAAGAGGGGCAAATTTAAATGAGAACCTACAGTGGCAGACAGTCTGTCATAGGCCGTGTGTCAATGAAAAAAGAAATTCGAAGATACCAAAAGGGCAGACAGAAATCGTTAAGTCGGAAAACGGACAAAAAAATGGCCAACAAAATGAAACGAAAGACAACCATAGAACACACAACAATACACTAATATTAAAGCTGGAGTAACACGAACCCTACAAAAACCAGGGTGAGTTCACGTGCTCCGGAAGGTTAAGCAGCTCCTGCTCCACTAGTGACACCCGTCGTGTTACTAATTGTAGTAAAAACCCGGTGATATTTCATTCAATTATTAGCTGATTGGTTTATGTTTCTTGTCTGACCCCAAAACACTAGCAATATATAAACAATCAGTATATATAACTAATGCATTACCGAATGTGAAATTTAAAAGTACACATGAGTCATAGAATAACTAACCTTTTCATCAGAGGATAAACAATACAATGACTTTCACTATACAATACTTAAATAAAATATTACAAAGACAACATGGAAAAAGGAGGCAAGAGTAACAAGAACCCCAATAAAAAAACCTGGAGCGACTTGACTCGTCAAATACTCAGGAAACTCATATAATCTTATTTGGGAATTATAAGTTTTTTACTGAACAGTAACATCAATATGAAAAACTAAATCAAATATTAAATGGCACAATTACTGGCATGATAAGGTTGTTATATGTTTGTGCTTCCTGAAAGACCTTGCCTCAATATAAAGAATGAAAATAAAAAGAGTGATTGATGCCTATTGAATGACAATATAACATTTTTGCTTAAAGAATTACGGCATTTTGTCTGGATAGTCAGAACGCAGTACCAATAGGTCACAAACTAAATACAATTTATTGCCAAATCCAAGTGAAAACAAATATTTTATGACCTGATTAAATGTTCTGCATCATCGTGCGCAAAAAATTCATTGCCCAATAGAATTATCTATCGATCCTTCATCGAAAGCTTTTTATGGCTTTCTGTAGTAAATATTTTTATTCATTTCGCAGAATCTATAAGTTTTAGATCACAGGATACCTGAGTTCAGTTTCATAAAACATATCTGTTTGAGGATTTTCCTAACTTTTTTGTTCTCAACTCAAAATGTAACCAACCGGATGTCATCATTTTTCAAAAGCTGATATGAGGACAAACTCAAGGATTTGAGGAAATTGTCCATTTGAGATGATTTATAAAACTGAAGCCTGATTTTTCAAGTCGCTAGAACTTGAAGATATTTTCTCAAAATATAACTTTTTTCGGAAACCTTTCCAAAAGTCAAAACCTACAAGTGTTGTTGTGTTAAAAAAGTATGACACTACCGACATGAGTAAAGTCAATTCTGCAAAAAAGGAATTTAAAAACTTGATCAAAAATAGCAATTCTACCAAAAAGCTTTTGGTGTGAATAAATTCTGGCGGACTTAAGTCTGTGAGGACATTCGCAGCCCAGTAGCCAGAATTTTTATCCTACAATGACTCATTACATAAATGCCTTTATTCAAAATTAAAAAATATATATATAATCATAAACTTCTAAAATTCTTTCTTTAGATGCAGATATAACCTTTATCTTAGTTTGGACTCATGTTTATATAGAATGTTTTGGTTTTGATACTTGTGCTTTTTAATTTTCACCGGATTTTCAACATTTTGATTTCGAGCACTCTTTAAAGTTGTCAATTAACGAAATTGATATACAATGCCTTAAATTGATTTGGGTTTTGTAATACATTTTTTTATAAAAGACTTAGCAATCAGAAACGACCATTAGCTTCTGCCTAAGTTAAATTTCATAGGTTATGACTAATTCCTTAAACAATAATCTTACCAAGCATTTTCAAGACAGATTTCCGTGCTTTCGTTGGATCACCAGCACTGGTTTTTGTGAAACTTTTATTATCCAGTACCATGTTTGACCGGCAAAGTGTAATTCCAATTAGTAGGTACATCACTAATATGATGGTCATCGGAAGTAGAAAAAACACGAACGCCGACACCTGGAACATGTATCTCATTTTATCGCGCAATTCGTATGGTATGTTACACACTAAGGAATTTTTCAATGGTTCATTTGTGTTTGGGTGCAATAACATGTAAAACATGTTTCCATAGAGGGCGTAAGGTAAAGCACAACAAAATCCCACAATCCATACTGTAATGATGACCTTGATCGACCTTGATAAGTTCGACAATTTCTGGAATCTCATCGGATGACAAATTGCGGCATATCTCTCCATTGTAAATGCAGTTATGGTCAACACGGATGCATATGCTGTACCTTCCTGTATATAAGATTTCAGCACACAGAATTCCCGGCCAAATCGCCAAGGATAAGCCTCCCAGATACTGTACAATTCTGATGGCCATGCTAGAATAAACAATAATATATTTTTTAAGAGAATAGACAATTCATATCTGTGAAAAACGACTATGACTGAGATTCAAGAGACAATCAAGGTTTATTTAAAATGCTAGACTACGTTAAGTTTCGCCTGCTTTATCAGTTGTCAGCATACAGTGTATAAAAATTAATTTGTATGTAAAAAAGTTGCTTATCCTTCTGGAACACCTGAACACTCACCTCAGTTTTTGTAGGATTTGTTTTGCTCTAGCTTTAGTTTTCAGTGTAAAATTGTTTGTGATATGTTTGTTTTTATTACTTTTTTGTTGACCACGTACTTGTCTGTCTTCTTATTAAACAACATCTGTCTGCCCCTTTGGTTTCATCAAAATCTGTTTTCCCTTGATTGATGACCAAATAGCAGTACAATAACAAAGCCATTAAAGGTCAGAGTTTGTTACTTAAGCAACTAAATAACAATTAATAGGTTAAACATTTTTTAAAAGAAATTAGAAGTTAGCAAAGGGGCAGAGAGAAATCTTTATGTCGGAAGACAGACAAGACAATGGCAATTAAAATGAAATGAAAGACAAACAAGGAACACACAACACTTAACTGAAAACTAAAGCAGGAGTACAAACCTCCGTACGTATAATTTAAGGAATCGTTCGTTCGTTTTTCATTTATCGTTCGTTCGTGTGTCGTTTATCGTTCGTTCGTTCGTTTTCCCACATACACATAGAGCGTTCATTCGTTCGTTTACAAACGAATGATTCAATCGTTCGTTCGCTTTCCCACGCACGATAGGATCGTTCGTTCGTTAATTTTCGCGTAAACTAACGAACGAACGAACGCTGTAATCGTGCGTGGGAAAACGAACGAACGAACGAACGCTCTTATCGTGCGTGGGAAAACGAACAAAGGACGATTGAAACGTATGAACAATATTTTTTAAGTATCAAGTGTTTAAAAGAAGAACTTATATTATCGTGCGCATATCCTATGTTCAAATTTTACTTTTCACAAACATAAATACATGTCCCACAAATTTGTTCAATTTTTCACGTTTTTGGTAAAATTTGATTCAGTTAAAGTGTTTATGCAATTTTTCATTCAGAAGGTATACTTCTAACTTTTATAAGAAAAGGATGTGCAATGTACAATCCATATAATTTTGTTTTCTCAAAAAAAAATATTTGTTCAAATTTACGATGCTTCGTATAATTTAAAAGAAATTAATAATATGCTATTTTTCAATAATATTTATATTTCAAACCATGAGAGAAAAATACACAATGTACAATCAGATTATTTTTAGTTCGCAACAAGACAGTTTTTCAACATTTTCCAACATTGTGGTATAAATTAATGCCGCATGCCACTAAATAATGTATGTTTTTTCATTTAAAACTTTCACTTCTGACACAATCCGATTACTTTTTTGTTGGCATCAACACAATTTTTCAAAATTTGGCAAATTTGTGGTATTAAATCATGTGATTAAATAATTTATGCTACTTTTCATTTAAAATTTTACACTCCTAGCCCTAGCAGATAAATACTCAATCAAACATCAGATTATTTTTGCTTCGCGATAACACAATTTTTCAATATTTTCCAAATTTGTGTTATAAATTCATGAGACCAAACAATGTATTTTTTTTCATTTAAAATTTATACTCCTGGCCCAAACAGATAAATACGCAACGAACAATCAGTTTATTTTTGCTTTGCAACAACACATTTTTTCCAAATTTTACAAATTTGTGGAATAAATTCATGTTACTATCTAAATAATGATATTTTTTATTCCAAAATTTATAATTCTGACCTTAAGAGATGAATGTGCAATGTAAAATCCAGATTTTCAAAATTTTCCAAATTTGTGTTATAAATTCAAGCGACAAAACAATTTATGCTATTTTTCATGTAAAATTCATACTCTTGGCCCAAACATATAAATACACAATGCACAATCAGATTATTTTTGCTTCGCGACAACACAGTTTTTCAAAATTTTACAAATTTGTGGTATAAATTCATGTTATTAAATAGTTAATGTTATTTTTCATTTCAAAAATTTATAATTCTGACCTTAACAGATGAATGCGCAACGAAGAATCCAGATTTTTTTTTTCAACTAGTTATGTTTTGCCGATTTGTGTTATAAATCATGCGACTAAACAATTTATGCTTTTTTCATTTAAATTTCATACTCCTGGCCCTAACAGATAAATACGTTATCCACATTCAGATTATTTTTGCTTTGCGACAACAATTTTTTCAAAATTTTACAAATTTGTTGTATAAATTCATGCGACTAATTACAAATATGAATTTCAACCACTGATGACTCGTTTGCTTTGCTAATGCACTGTCTTCGACGTCAAAGTTTTTAGGATAAACTTTCAGTTGATGCATGTTTGAGAATCGTTCCTTAAACGTAGATTTTCCCAAACCAGCGACGTCACAAAAGAAAAACCTTATAGAGAGTAGCGTTGACACCAAGAAGGAATCACGGTTGGATCTATTGTATTGCATGAAAAAAACAGTCCGATTTTGAGGACAAATAAATCAAGTGGGAAAGAAAAACAATTACAGATTGCATCAAAGTTTATTCTTTTGCTTTTCAATCCCTCCAGCAAAGTCATCTCACTTCCAGTCCCATTAGAGCAATTATGCTGTGGTTATGTGGATTTATTTTGTGGCGACAAAAACATGGTTATAATTATATGATGTTATGCTACCTTGGTGGTAATGTTTCGCATGGACCCTATAATTTTCTGAGGAGGCTGGGATTTTTTTTTTATTTAAAAAATTTGGCCAGCATCTGAAGAGAATTAAAATTCTGGGCAACTCTATTGCCTTTGGAAAAAAAAATTCCAAAAATTTCTTTTACATTAACTATGCATGAAAAATATTCTGGTCCGCGAAGAAGAATACAAATCTCCGCACATTTCCCCCTCCCCGAAAATCAAATGGTCCGTGCCTTTAAACAAAGTTCAAAGACGTGAAACGTCATAATGATTGTGACGTTGTCAATTAATGACCAGAAGAATGTGATAGGGTATGAAAAAACACTAAATATCAACCTCTGCACACAATTTTTGCAAAACTTGACGCTCAATAACCAAATTAAATCAAGTTCTCTCTTCTTTTATCAATTTTTGAAATATTAACAAGCATACAAATTGGAAGCAATGTTTTAATTTAAAAATCACACAGCATGTTAGTTTTATTACGTACTTGATTGTGGGAGAATTAGAATTGTTGTTTGTAACATTAAATAATGGGTTAATTGTCGATAGTAACCGTTCTGTACCCCCTTCATTAAGTGGTGATAGTTTATTTCCTTCAGTTTATTATCCGTTTGATTGTAACGTTTGTAATGCCATTGTACGTAACGTATGATTAATCAAGTGGACAAGTCGGCTATTAACCAAGAAAAAGAAAACCATTAGCGAATCAAAGCTTTAATCATCGACAAATTTCATTTCATACTGCTTTCTGCTATCTAAAACGCATTTAATACAAGATTAAGTTATGAATGCAAATAATCGTTTCATTAGCCAATTAAAGATACAACCTTAAAATTATGACTAATGAGTAAATAATTGTAGTTATTTAACCTAGTATGATAGAAGAAAAATACACGAAATATAAGTAAAATGTGTTGCTCAAAATTAGATCTAATTTTCACTTTGTATATTGTTTTTATGAATATACATAAGTTGTCAAAAGAAATTGTCAAACAACAACAAATAGAACTATTAGCAATCATATCATAAACCAACACAAACAAAAAAACATACACAAAATATCAAATGTGACGTTTGGGAGAAGATTTCTATTTATCAAAACCCCCTTTAGTAAAATATAAATAGTACACACTCCAACAGGTTGATTAATTACTTAAGCGAAGTAAATAAAGTTATCAGACTGAGCTATTTCAGCGAAACATTAACCCCATAATTATTATTTGACAGAATTTATCAAATAGCAAGAAGCAAAGCAATTGCTTTCAAGTTTCTGAAATCGATATCGAATATTTGTAATAGATAATAATTCAATTTTGACCATAAACAGTGGACTTGACTTTTTAGACACACCGGCACTTCTATTCTATTCAGATTAATATCAAGACATGTAAAGCATGAAACAAAATAATGCAAATCAGAAATTGACCAATTGGTTATGAAACAAAATGAGAGAAATAAAGAATAGTACAAAAGAACACTATGTCAGACCAAATCAGAATAAAAAATATAAAAATTCTCGCAAAGTAAGGATAAGACAAAAGGAAAATAAGGAAAAAATGGGGAAAACGGGCAAATAAAGATAAAAGATAAACAAAAATCAAACATATTGGAAATGAAAAACCAATGAGTTATTAAGAATAAGACAACAACGGTAAAATCCGTGTCAGAAAAGGGACGTAACACAGTGAGATCTAAATACAATTTTACCAATGTCGATAAAACATGAAAAATTTTGTAAATTTCAAGGAGTAACATATCAACAGTAGCATTAGAACCGATACACAGGAAGAAGTACTCAATTCCAAACAATCCATATGGCATTATTGATATTTTTCTGACATGTAGTTAAATTAAAAAATTATTTGTTTTAGTATTTAATTTATAATTCATTATTGCGATTTGAGAGAAAAAAAATGCATTCACATTTTTTCATAAGATATCATATTTCCAGTTCTTATTATTGCGATCCTTTCTTACTCGCATTATTAGCAATAAAAATATTGCAGTAACTTCTCAATTACAATCTTATTATTAAAAGTGAAACATTATCATTATTTTGTCAACCGCATATCTTGGTTTTCAATTAAAGGACATATAATAATCTAGGACGTGACCTCCGTAGTGTCCAGTGAATTAATGAAACCCTTAATGAAGACGCATCGCTTTGATGGACATTGAATGTTTCCTTTCACTACTTATCTGGCTTGTGATGAACCATTTAGAATGACCAAACGTTAGAAAAGGAGATACAGATTGCTGCAGAGCTCATATCTTTGACAAACAGGGAACCTAATCTACACAGAGAATTAATCAAGTTGTCATCTTTAGTTAAAACCTTATTTGATTAAGTCTACGAATGCAAATAACGTGTCAAGTGTTAAACTGAGTTAAAAGGGTTGGAATAAAAATAGTCTTTGAATGTAATAACCATTTGTATGTCTTTTACAGACAACCAATATCAAGATCTCTATAAATTATATCAAAATAAATAATATAAAGTTAAAAGTCTTGTACTAGTTTAGAGAAATTTGGAATGAAAAATCTGTTGGCCTTTGACTAAATGCCAAAGAGTGATAAGCTAATTTGAAGATCCGCTGTCATGTTATTCTATATAGATTAGCAATTTAGTGGCATTTATCCTTTTTAAAAGTGCGGAATCAATTATTTGAAAGATAAGGTTCATCATGTTGATGAATAAAAGCAGAAACAGTTTCATAATTGACATGCTTACAATTTGAAAATTCTATATTACAAACATGGCAGAATACCTGTTGTTCAACTTAACAGAGTACATGTTAAATGTGTAATATCAATGCCGCCGCACCCGAGCTCGCCCTCGTTTTTTTTAAAGGATAAGTGTAACTCGGGTTGTGGCTTCCTGAATTTTACTGACATTTTTCTCTCCTTAAGCTCTATTATTCGTGGTCTTGTCTTGTTTCACCTACACCTTGTAATCTATGAATACTTAAACTATTTGTGGGTTGTTTTAATTGGAAATTTTATTTTGAACAACGTGACTTAAGCGCATATATCATATCATAACAAAATTCAACGTATTTATATTCAGCTTCTGTATACTTGTGTTATGAATATCCATTTTCCTGTATGAAGGTACAGAAATATCAACAATGTATTAGAAATTTGACATCTTTGTACTTTTAAAATCTTGTGGTACACTCCCTAATATTTTCTAATATTACATGATAATAACTGACATTGATGACAGAAGCAGCTGTTTTATGATATGTTTTTGGTAATTTACAAACAACAATTATTGAAATTACTCTGAAAGTTTATTTTCTTCCATTATGTAATTGAGAAATTTAATTGCTAATTGTGTGTTTATTTCTAAAATAAAGAACCTCTTCAAATACTAATTGCATAATAATTTCGAGTACAGCTGATGATTTGCAAATGAAACAAAGAACGGTTTTTGATTGTGATAGATCTTTCTACTAATGTAAAGATCAGCTTTTATAAAGCATGAATATCGTTTTATTAACCACAATATTCGGTTACTCCGCCTGCATGCTATGGGGCATCCGTAAGTTGGGCGGGATATGTAAAAACAAATTAATGTGACAATGATAATATCAATAGATGGACTGATTGACTGATTTAATGTATTGATTGACTGATGTTTAACTGCCAGCTGCGAACATTTTTTGCATAAACAAGACGGAAACAAGGATACAAACAATAAATCTATATATTGTCTTTAAAACGGGGACATCAAGCGGTGGAAAGTTTTGACTGCCAATTGAAAAATGCGGGTTGGGAAGCGTCGGAAAATTAAGCATTACAACTGACGGCCTACAGACTACTAATAAAGAACTGTTCTATGGGTTCTCAAACGTCCACAGAAAGTGGGATATTGTATATAAACACAGGGCATCTTAAATGTTTTCCTGGTGATTGCTGTGAAGTTATACATCCTTCAAAAATTATGAATGCCTCTTTTTAGGACCATTGCCTCCAAGACAGAGATATAAACCTTGTGCTTATTCTTTTACGGCACTTCCGGTTGGAGTGGTTGGTAGAGTATTTATACATCCCATGCAATCAACGGACGCCTCTATAGCATGGATTCTACCTGCAGGTGGAGAAAGGCCTATATAAATTCCCCGGCCTTCCTCTGGGGAATTTTCATAGACAGGGCAGTCTTGTAGCTCACTCACCTAAAGTAAATAGAATACCATATCGCAAGTTTAAGAGTGTCGATTTTATTTGAAAAATAATTTTTCTTTGGATACAACTTGCCTATTTTTATCGATATCGAAATGAAGGCATAAAGGGAATTAAAAAAGAAATTAAATGATCAGAGCAGCCAAGCTCCATTTTAGCCCTTTAGGGAATAGACATTTTATTAACCAGTTCGTTTAGTTTCCGTTACATCCTCTTGCATCAGGCACTGTATTTCTTGTATCAAAACAATAAGTGTCATTTAAACGCATGCTTCATAATATTTTGTAAAAAAATAGGAAATGTGGCATGATTGTCCATGAGACAGTCACCCACCAAGTGACAGTAGAATTTTAACTTCTACAAGTCCCTTTATGGCCTTCAACGATGAACCAGAGTTCATGTCATAACGGAAGTTGTAAAAGGCCCCGAAATACAAGTGGCGAAACTATACATAAAACACGACAAAATAGATAAACCGATCTCAACGATGGCTTCAAGGGCTCATAACATTATCCGCCTATAGACTCATTTTTGCATTTTTTTATTACTTGATGTCTCATAAAAATCACATTAATCTTCATTACTGCTGGTCGGAGATTTCTCAGGGTACACAACAGTTATTACGGTAACTTAAATTCATTAATTTACAGAAAAATTATCTTGAAAATGTCATGATAAATATTTAATCACATATCAGAATTTAATTACCGATATAAGTGATATAAATATACATATAACTATAAAACTCAGACTTCAGTTTCATAAATAGTCTAAGCTCAGAAGTTCTTCAAACTTTTAAAGGACAACGCGCATAAAGGTAGTGTTATGAAAATATTTTTCAGATTTATTTATGATTTTTAGTACATGCCTGAATTGAGGGGATAAAAGTGAATTAAATAAGAAAACATCATAAAGTCAGTATCCAATTTATAATGAAGAAGGAAAATTAACCGAAAGCTAGACAAAAAGGGATAAATCGGCAGACACGACATTCTTGGGAACATGAGTAAAACTGAACATGAGACGTCAACATGAGACAAGAGTGGAAATTAAAAAAAAACTAAAAACAAACAGACAACTATGTTATTCATTGTCGTATAAACGTTTTATTAACCCAATCAAAACAGAACAAAATAAAACTCCAAGAGATATTCACTTATATGACATCATGATTTCTTTCCCTTATCGTCATTAGTTTCGCCAGTCGGTATATGTATCATGACTGCCTTGTTATGATCAGGAGTAACTTAGGACATGTATGTAACAATAAATATATTTTTTCCTTTGAACTTGCTCAGATATTATTGATTTCAATTGATTTTCTGTTCGTTACCCGATTTTTTCAATAGAAAAGGACAACTAAATTCTGCTTAATATCGTCTCTTAATATCCAGCGAGATACTTATATTCCAATAGATTTTTACCAGAAAAAAACCCTGTGGTAATTTATTTTTCAATTATATAAATATGAATTAAAATTGAAATTTTGTAAATTTTGTTGTATTGTTGAATCATATCAACAAAGGTTAATACCAAAGGCAAGGTCTAAGCAGTAGTTTTCCTTTGTTCCTCCTGAATGCGGCTTACTTTCTGCACCGGAAATACAAAAATATTTCATAAATGTCATTTCTATTAATCAACCCTTTGTGCTAAAAGGTCACTTATGTCAAAATACCATTCCCCATCGGCTTGTTTTTGTTTTTTGTCTTTTGTTTTCTTTTTTTAAAGTATGTTATCAATGGATCTCTTTTAAGAGGCCATTTTTGTTTCGGCCTAAATGAGGACTTCCTAACAAAGATTTGCCCGTGTATAAAACATGAATTCCGAATATAGTACTAAACGGTGGTTTGTTTAAGTGGTTTTGTAACCAAATTCCCACAAGAGTTCTAAGAAAAGGATAGGCTCTAAATGTAGGTCAGACGGTAGTTTCATATATAGACGTAATGTAATAATTCCAATGAGACGGAAACGCAGGTCTTTATTTTCGTGGCAGCCGTCTAATTTTGACAGTAAACTAACGGACTTTGTAATAAGATTCTACATAATTCTCCCGTTTGCCTATGATAGTGTTTTCTCTTGAATAATGCTGTATTTTAAATGAACTGACGGACATTAATCTGAAAGCTCAATAAAGGAAATAATGAGTACCTTATTATGTTCGAACAGTTATCAGATTGTATGAATATTAAATGATAAAACTGGAATAAAACGTACATAGAAACTGGTTCATAACACATAAGTGGTCATATCCGCTTGGGTTTAGGTTAACTGCTAGACGTACAGCCAAATGTATTGCGATAGAGAGTCAAATACATTATTTCAAAATAAATTGGCAGCTCGTCTACAAGTTCACTTAAATCCGAACTGGTAATCGTTGAACGGATGTGATCACCTATCTATTATACCAAATTTAATATCATAATATAGTCAGAAACGAAAAATGAAAATGGGTTCATAAGAGAAAGGTGTTCACATCCTTCCATCATTAACCAGATAAGTTATAGAAATGAATTTCTACGAATTTGTACTTTAATAGTGCATGTTACTGTTTAATCATAATAGGTTCAGTTATACATTTTGTGGCAATATTCCTTCTTACCCCGCCTATTGGGTTAATGGTTCCCAGTTTATTCAATACGTTCGTGTCTGTTCCAAGAATCAGGATATTATGCAGAGAGCATTGCTGTTAACACATTCATTATTAAAACAACAATTCTACCAATCGAGGTTGAAAATGTCCCACCTTAAATGCTATGGTCACCATCATGAAATTGTCGATCCAAAAGGTATCAGTGTATTTCAACTAAATATGGACCTGTTACCAGTAATACAACAATAAGTTAACCTCTTCTCGGATTGAAGTTAACCCGGATTCGAGTTTGAGGACTCCACGACGGGTGTTGCACGCAAGACAGGGGATGCTTACCCTTCATTAGCACCTGAACCACTCCTCTTTGTAAAGGAGTTAATGGATTACAAGCTTTTGTTCCTTTTGTTTTCGTTTTTTTTCTTTTAGTTAGGTATTCTACAATGGACTTTGACATTCTCAGTTGCTTAATTGAGTGTTACTTAAGGTGCAGCGGCAAATAATTCAGGACGAGAAATCATTCAATTAGCTATTTATATCTATGTAAACAACGTTTGAATGTTATATAGCAATCACCCTGTCTATCTGTCTGTCCGTCCGTCTGTCTGTCTACATACATAGCCTGTGATTCAGCGTAGTGTTGTGTGTTCTTTGTATTTCGATTCATTTTGTTGACCATGGTCTTGTCTGTCTTCCGACTTAACGATTTCTGTCTGCCCCTTTGGTATCATCGAATTCCTCACCTACAGACCCGTTCAAAAGATTTTAATGAAACTATGTGTGATCAAAAAAACACAATGCGTAGATTTGCATAAAGAATGGGTTGTTATCTCGGCCAATTCAAATGGTACAAAATCCAGGATAGGAATTTTGTTTCTTTTGGAATTTCACTTTTGATAAGACAAGCAAATTCGTTGACACAACATCATTAAGAAGTTCAGCAGTTAAGGTTGACAAGTAAACTTTCTAAATTTATCCACTGAACATATTTTGGGTTAGATAAATATCAAAAGTAAAACTGATGTCGTGTCGACATGAGAGGGAATGACTTGACATCAACTACAATCGACCAATTTACAATCTTAATTACAAACCATTACAAAGCACGGACAAACCATATAAAAACGAAGTTCTTTTATTGTTTCAAAGGTTTAGAGCAAATATAAATAGAAACGAAACGACGTATGGATTTTATTGTTTCTCATCCCATTAGCAAATATTGAATTTTTACAGAAAAACATACCTTTAAACTTTATCCATATTCAAAAAAGAATCCCGTTCCTGCAACACTGCACAAGCTTGTTTTTGATATAAAAATATATCTGATTACAGGTAAGAGAAGCGTTAATCTTCTAACTAATTCTAAACTTCTTGATTTGAGCATGTATGTTTTTGTTTCTGATACAGCCTGATTGATATCAGCCTATTAAGGGGGGTACCCAACACCATCACGAAAATAAATTCCACTCGTTTAATTTTCTTTATATTTTGTTTAGACATTTACTTTGATTAAAGAAGTAAACGTGGAAATTTCAAGAAATTTAAACCACACATTTCTCAAGAATTATTTCAATAGATATATAATAATTTCATCATCAAAAGTTTTGATCACTAAGATGCATTAATTTTAACATAAAATGATACTTGATTAAAACGTTTAGATGATTTTTACAGTGACTTCCCTTAAGTGTCGGGTACCCCCCTTAAATAAATCTCCCACAAAAAATTACATCGGATGATGATTGTCAAGTAAAACATTTTGAAGTTCGTTAAACACTCTACAACGTCTTCTCTTTTGAATAAGTTTCGTCAATCAGTGTTGGTTTTCTATCATTAGGTTTGTCTGAGTAGAGTACTATATGAAAGCTAGTGAAAACAAGCCTTAACAGCTTATTAAACATAACAAGTTTGTAATTAACCTTATCAACTACTGCAAATTACATTTAATTGGGAATTACATCAGATGTCTGGATCGTGTTGTTCAATAAAAAAAGAAACTTTAATAAAAACTAAAATTATTTTCCCATCCCATTTATTGTTGCAGATGGAAAATTATAGTTTTTAGATTAAAATTTTTGCATTTTGCGCTAAATACGCCTGATCTTATCATTTGTCATTTGATATTTGTACAGGTTGAAAGAAAAATAAATTAAACACCACTAATATAAATACTAAAACAATAATATACAAAAATATAGATCTAGTAATGCTGTAAATTCAGAAATTATTGCGATGTTTTTATCTTTGCGACAGGGTCTGAATCGCAATAATTAAAACTCATATTTCAGTTTTTTCAGTAGTATTTGGATACAAGTTTTAAGAAGTCGCTATTATAAAACTCGCATTATCGCGGTAAATTAAAAAATCGCAAAAATAAATGCACCAATAATTGTAGCATTTACAGTTGCTGAAATGCACCCTTAATTGTCTGCAATTTTCTAATCCCTTTACAAATGTTTAAAATACTCATAAACAACAACGCAGCAAAAAATGAAACATAAAAATCAAATAAATTTCGCACGTGCAATCTTGCACTCGTGAAGAAATAACGGTATAAAAGTGAATTAGAATTAAACAATGTCAAATAAATTAGACAAAATGTTGAACCTGAAAAAGAAGAGGTTACAAACCATTTATATATGTTTTCATTTAATTATAAATGATCATGCATTTGATCTTTCACAAAAGAATCTGATCTATGGCCACCGGGAACGTTTTGTGTAACATAATGATTTATTTTCAAAACGTGTTCCTGAATTCAAAAGGAAATATCTTCTTACTGTAAAAGAAAATATTCCACCTTTTGAACAACACCTGAGATAACCTTAGTTTATAAAATAATGTACTATTTTTTTTCAATATTTAGATCATAATCAGATATAATTTATACCATAGATTTTCAAAAAATGTAAAAGTATGTACTGACATTGGAAAACTTTTGAATTTTTGAAGGACAGTGGCAGCTCTAGAAAATGAGAAACATGAAAATTTATTGTCTGTACTGAAAACGGTCGAAAAGTATAATATTTTTGTTAAATAGATTAAAAAAACCAAATGTTCAAGTTTGGGCTCTTCGGGTTCAGAGAACACTTACTGTGTAAAAAATTACGTTTGTTCGAGAATACTGAATTTATTCCTTAAGACAATCTATATACTACTTAATCTGGAACACTGAAATTTTGAAAAACTACTGACTTTTGGCTAAAAGTGTAATAACGGCTTTAATTCCACACGGTCCATCCGTGTATTGTCAGATACTGGAAATGGTGATTAATTTTCAGGACTATTTGTCAAGTTGTCCTAACCTTTGGCTTCAAGATGTCTTCCAATAATCGGATGACTTAAAAGTACAAGTTAGACTTCACCACTCATATTTGTGGTTAAATATTTTGAGTATAACCACTTTCAGGTCTTCGTGCTGCTTTCAGTCTTTTGGAACATTTTGTCGAGTGAGCAAATACTGGTTATCGGTTCTTCCTTGTTATTCAAAGTTTAATTCTTCTTTGGGACGTTATATTTTAAATTTGGTCAACATTACGTCTAAATGTCACAGTAAAACTACTGTAAAAAGTTTAAAGGGCCTTAAGTTGATTATGAATTTGATTATGATGGCAGATCAAATCAAATGAATAAATCTCCTCTTTAAATTTATTCAGTAATCAAGTGAAATTTTTTTTCTATTTGTCAACTCAGGTTACTTAATTATAGAGCATATCAGACTGTTGTACATGTGGACTATTGGTTTGTTTGTTTTGTGAAGATGCATTTTATTTCTATTAAAAATGCTTCAGATCTGTTTGTCTTTTTAAGTTGTTTTCCAAGTATTTAGGAAAACTCAAATGCTTATCTATATAAGCAAAACTAATTGGGGGGAGTGGTTCACATTTCTGTACCCCCAGCTATGACATCATGTTTTGCTCGTTTTTAGTCCGTGAGAATATTCTCATCCCCACAGCTAGTTATAGAAAATGAATATGGGCTAGACCTTTTGTCCTGATATTGTATATAATTGCATTTAAATTTGTCGAAAGATACCAGAAATGAGTATAGCAGGAAGGGATTTTTTGTCCCCCTTTTCAATTAAAATAAGATGTTTCATTACGTATTTACTGTCGGAAGTTTAAACATCGGATAAACAAACAATTGCTAGAATTGAAAAACCTATTACATTTTTTTCACAATTCCAACACATAAATAATTGTTATCTTGTTTTACAAAGATATATTGAATGACAGATAGATCCTAGATAAGACGTCAGTATCGTGACAGTTGGTGTGTTCACGTATAGACTGGAAGTATGAAGCTGTTGTCTGCAGTTCTGCTCTCTAAGTACGTGGTTTCAGCGCTTGCAGCAGCTACATTCAGTTGGTATGATTGTTGTACGTATTATTTTATAACTGAATTTCTTTTAAAGGAGACGACCATATTAGTATGCTTTTGGTAATACTATTGACAAAGGGCAAATTACGATAAGGTACTTATTCAAGATAAATAGCATTACACAAGTCCTGTTTTACCACATAATATTTTTCTCTCTAGTAAAATGACAAGACCAAATTTTTAAACATTTTATCAATGTTAACTAAATTGTCTGATATATGATAGGCTTAAACCAATTGTTTTTGTTCACGTTTTCGTTTTACTTGTGGAAAGGCTTTAGAACAATTTTCTTTGCAAACATTATATATCCTTAATGTCTAGCAATTTGTATCCTGATAATTTCACAATTCTAAAAATAACAGCATGATTTCTGTCAATTTTCATAACCTTATGATATTCAAGAAAAATCATTTTAAGATAGTTGAACCATGAGCGAAATTTCAGCTTCGAACTAATAAACCATATCGCTTTTATTGACCTTGTTATTAATGATATTAATTTAACTTGTTTTTGATTTTTGTATAAACCATGTTATGATTTGAATAAACAAATATGAACAAATTGATCCCCGATCAGCCATTATTAAAATAGACATTTAACTAGACTACAAGGGAAGGTCTAAGGACACAGATGTTTTTTTTTTAAGAAAAAAAGAAATATAACTTAGAAATTACATATTTTCCTGCAATGACGTCGGTGGACAATAAAATATGACGTCATATCTAATGTGTTGTCGACTTTCGTACACCCGGAAGCTGCTTTACGCAAGCGTCAAAAGTAGGAACGCATCATCAGTAAAAGGTCTTTTTAAAATGTCTCCTGTGTCCATATCCCACATTTGGGTGTAATATCAAATTGAGTCATACACCTTCATTTGAGAATTTTCTATTCTTTTCATTACTGCAGAAATTGCAGATCTATAACAAGCAGGCATATTATATATTTTAGATCCACGTGATGTCCACCATCAGATGATCAAAGTAACGAACTTCGACATATCACCTAATCCCGTAAGAGCACCTGGCAACGTAACATTTTCATTAGTTGGGGATATCAAAGATCGGCTTCCTGCTAGTTCTCATTACAATTTAGACGTTAAGTTGGAAAAGCGCCTTCTTGGTCACTGGCATCCAATTCCTTGCATAGAAAGATTATGGTTATTTAAAATTGGAACATGGTAAGTTAAAGGGATAACGTTTCTGTAGATACTTATATGGATATTTGTTTGAAGATAAGTACTATCGGCTAACGATAGAGTGAGATATTTTTGTGTTCTTATATGTCCAAACTCAACAAGCTTTACAGCTAGTTTTTTCCGTGTAGATTCCAAGAAAGTTGCGACAACCCAAGGAACAAAGTTAAAGTAATAGTTTTTTTCAGATAATTACTTGCGGCATAGTGTCAAAAATTACCTTATTTTCATTGGTGATAAAAAGATAATACAGTAGCGGCCTGGCTAAAGATATACAAAAGCTTTCAATTTGCTGGCAAATTTCTAGCAAATTGAAAGCCATATTGAACGCTCGCCTGCTACTGCTGAAAGCCAAGCTGTCAAACTGCTGAAAGCTTTTGACCACTAGCTAGATATCGTTGAACCCTTGAACGCGAGCTTTGAACGCTCGTTAGCTGCAGTTGACTCCTCGATAGCCTCCATGTATTTGCTAGCACTTATAAAGTAAAAGTGACTATGAAAACACGAATAAAAATGTACACATGTAGTTAGATTTTCTACCAGGGGCACAAACCAGAGAGAAATTAAGCGAAATTTACGACAAGACGGTGCATATATTTCAGAAGTTTCCGTCTGAAAATGTTGAAAATATACCTGAAAATTAGTAGGTGCAATGTTTATTACGATATGGCATCATCATTACTTCGGGTGACGTGTTTATTGTCAGATATCAACAAGGGTATCCATACACAGAAAGATGTGAAATTTTTTTAAAAATTATTGATTGTTAACGACGATGAATGGTCGTAAATATTTCACGAATTATGAATGATAATAAAGATGATGATTACAATAATAATACAACTAATCTATTATTATTATTATTATTATTGATCAATATTATTTTCAGTCATTTTAAACGTTTTATCTTAATCATTGACATTTATTTATTCTAATTCTTTATCGGAGGTCATTGTAATAATATAACTTAATTGCAATATTAACTGGGAGTAAAAAGGCAGATTAATCCTAATAATCCCAGATATTAATAATAAAAATTTAATAAATATCTTTTATAATAATGATTAAAATAATAATTTTCAAACGAAACTATATTTAAATTCAATATGGCGAGCCTTCAAAAGCTTTCAACGGTAGCTGACTAGTGTTCAAAATGGGCTGGCGAGTATTCAATTGTAGCTAGCTAGGGTTCAAATCCTTGAAAGCTTTTGGCTGTCAAAATTCATCGGAGGCTGGCAAATTGAACACTAGCTAGCTATTGTTGCTAGCAAATTGCAAGCCTCGTATATAACTTTCGCCAGGGCGCTACTGTATGTCATTTAATATTGTGATTTTTTTCTGGATGCATTTGGAATTTATTATTGTATATTTTCATTTTATTATTATTATTTCAATGAATTGCCTTCTTTGTTTATTTTCAGTCATTATGACGATCTCTGTCAAAACTTGCAAGTATTTTCTCATAACCATACATGTCCTCAGCAGTTTGCAGATAATGGTCTTACATGTACATGTCCGTTTTACCCCGTGAGTTTGAATGTTCGATCGGCCACAGTTCAATTAAAGTCTCTCCCACCAGCATGGGATTTTATATGGACGGTATGTAAGATATTTAGAAGTTAAGAGATTGTGTTATCCTTATTGTTTCATTAATCAGTTCATTATAACATTTCGGTATTTCAAATGTAGCTGGCTCGCACACGTCATTTTCTGTTGAGAAAATTTTCATCATTCGTTGTTATCATCTGTTATCGTTTCAAAATTGCAAATATTCGAAGCAGTCATGCCGCATATCCCCGAGCTACTGTGTTGTTTGTTTTTCTTTTAATGGTCACCTAGAATATAAATAGTATAGGGGGGATTTAAACGCTTTTTTAGATAACTTGTACCTTTCAAAATGAGGGGGTGGCCGACTCCAAGGGATGCTCATGAACATTGCCTTAAGTGGTTAAGGCGTAGGGATATGAACGGTTTTTCAGATAATTTCTAATATCAGAATGTGTGGGGTGGGACTGACCCCAGACGATATCCATGACACTTGCCTTTTTATGCTGATTTAGAATAAATATAATTTAGGGGTGGGTATCTAAACGGTTTTTGAGATAAATTTTCATGATAACAGCAGTTTTTGGGATAATTTGTAATTTCCTGAATTGAGTTGGTCAGGCCAACCCCAAGGGATGTTAATGAAAATTGACTTTTCATGCCGACTTAGATAATATATGATTAAGGGTAAGGGATCTAAACGGCTATTTTATATAATTTGTGATTTTCAAAATTAGGGGACGGAGCAAGCCCCGGGTGTGACCATCAAACCCCGCTTTAGATAAAAGTGAAGATTATATATGGGTTATGGATGGGGATCTAAACTTGTATTGACATATCATCAATAATGAAATAATATAATAATATACCCTTCGGCTACAACGGATCCCAACCTCTGTATTCCATATAACCTCAGATGAGTTGCGTGACAATTGATTTATGTACCCTAAGGCTAACCTTGTATCTCAACACCTTGGGGCATTATTAAACATGTTAAAGTTCCGAAAACTTCGACACTATCTACATCTCACTGCAGTTAATGAACCAAGTTTCAATTCTGTACTCCATATAACCTAACAGTAGTTGCATGGCAAAGGAAAATGTACACTAAGGCTATCTCTGTAGCCCAGCCCCTGGGGAGTTTTCAAAATCCCAAAACTTTTGGCACAGATCCAAACAAAGTGTAATCTTGAAGTTTTGTTTCCAATTAATTTAATTTGGCACTCGATATTTAGGACCTTTAGATAGCAGCAGCTCATTTGTAACAAAACTTAAATCACCGGTTATGATGTGCCCAGTGGGACTATAGTTAAAGGGTGACGACGAGCGAACCAGTCGGGAGGTTTGGACTTCAGATAATCAATACTGAACTGCTGCAAAACTTTCTTGTAGTGTTGCAACAGGCTAAGTGTAGGTATAAGAGATTAATGGAGTGGATTTATCAGTAAAATAAGGTGGTATTTTTGATTGAACGGTTTTATGGT